>JABFPB010006229.1:0-12278 GCA_022817645.1 Ceratoteleas bidentatus | reverse complement strand
GCTTGGACGGAGCTTGGGCGCCGGGCTTAGGCCGAGACTCTTTGCAGTAGTCTTGGCAGCGGAGGTCGGCCCAGAGTTCACCCGCGTTTCATGCCGGAGTTATGCCAAAATTGGCGGCCGGAGTTACTGACTTGGCCCGGGGCCTATTGTATTTTTCTATGTGGGCAATTCAAGTTTTTATATTACTTCACTGAAAAGATGGTTGGTCCGATGCTTTTTATGATTGTTCCGTTTATTGTTTCATAAATAAAATCAAGCTTATGACAGGTGACACAAAACACCCTCTTTAATATACCCTGCTAGTCCCAACAAACCCGGCAGACCCCCATAAGACTGGTGCACTGAATCGACACCATCTTCCACCGAGTATTTGAACAGGCACTCTATGCAGTGCAAATGCGATGCACCTTTTTCAAAACAAGAATCGGCACTTTACTCATGCTAACAATTTGATGCTGCAAAGCATATCCTCAGAATAACTTGCAGAATTATTTAGAACCATAGAAATACTTCCACTACCATTTCTCCTTGTAAATAACATTTTTTCCGGGTCGTATACTTGACTTAAAAACTGTCGATTAGAAATCGATCTCCCCATCCCCGTGTCGTCTATTCACCCGGCATTAATATGAGCAGTCTACTTTTTCGGGCGGCCGAAATCGGGATTTTATCGGGCAAAGTCATCAAGGCCCGTGAAGCCTCATCTGAATGTCTACAAGGGATTTAATTCTCCGATGTGGAACGAGTCGCTCTCGAGCTCGCTAATTCTTGACGGTCAACATGCGAAACAAAGACGCGCCACTTGAGTTATGAATAACCGAGGGCCATTTTCTCGAGCCGACTTAACTCATCCCTCACTTCGCGGATCCTTAGACACACGAACAGCGAGACACACGAGAGCGCGCGAGTGAGCCCGTTGAAATATAGGCACACACTTGTACGAGCCATTACTACCCCGAGGTGCCGCGAGGGTGCCGCTGTCTGAATAGAACGTCACGCGTAACAACACGACTCGCGCATTACTTTTCCGCTGAATTTATCGTTGCTGCGGACACGACGCGGCCGAGTTCGCGACCCGTTTACGTGTCTCTAACGACGGCGATATTTAACACGCAGCTGTTTACATCGGCCGGCGTTGCGCAGCGACCGTGCGCCGCGCAGTTTTTCCGCCGGCAATTGTTGCTAAGTGTGCGCGAATGTGCAAAACTGCGCATAAATTGCGCGCAAACGAGGGGCGCGATTCATTAAGCCGCGTGGCCCTCTTTTCCCCGAGTTCGCCGCGCCGAAATTACGCCGAGAACGCTCGACCCGTTTCCGCATTAACCGAGCCGAAGGATGCGATAAACGTTGCATCGCCAATTAATTATATCGCAAGCGGCACTGACCGACCGCACCGTTCAGCCGAGTACCTTTGAACCGGCGGCAAAAGGAGCGCGCAAGTTGTGTCAGCTGTTCAACGATCCTTTACCCCAAGTACGCGAGGCAACGTAATTTAATGAACGCGGAAAAAGTGCTGATTCGAGATTTATTCCTTGCTCCCTACGGATATATTTCCATCTCTTAGGCGCGCGTCCCCCTCAGCGCACGCTAATTCCCCAACACCACGGTGGCTGAACTTTTGCGTGACGCTCCCCTGCCGCAAGAAGTTTGCCGCGGTGCGTCGTTGCCCATATAACGGCGTATTAAGTAATGTTTAAAGACGTTCACCCTAACTACCGTTTCGCCACAGTTTTTAACTAGTTGTTTATCAAGTTACCGAAGTTCGCGTTCGGGATAATCCGAGCGCATAGTACAACGTGTGCGGATTCATTGAAACACCTTTTTTTCGTGCAATCGTGCACGAGCCGCGGGTCGCGAAGTTGCGCGGACCGTTAGCGCAATTTTATTAAAATTTTCAGACAATTCGTTAGCACGGCGCGGGAAAAAGATTGCGCGGCGTTGCATATTTAATGGCCAGGTCGTTTTTTTGCCCCGCCCGGCACGGATTACCCCCTTTTTCTGCCCGACTTCTTGTTTCCCTCCTTCGTTTCGGCTGCGCATTTTTCATTTCTTCGCGCGCACTTAGTCGGCGCTGCACACGCCGACCTCTTTTCGCGTTTTTTCTGCGAGACATGTATGAACCTGCCGTAACGAGCATCGAAATGATTTAATTCAATGTGAACAGTTTTTAATTGCCGCTCGGGATTCATTTCTCGAGACTTCGCCGCAGTTACAATGCCATAAAGCGGCGCCACTCAAGCGGATTCATCAATTCCGGAGTCCGAACAGGACGTAGACTTTTTCCGCGACCCCATTCATTAATGCGATAGACCACGCGATGAAAGGAAAGCCGGGCGGTTGTGAACAGTCCAATTTCGCGAGTGAATTTTGAAATGCAGACTCTCAAGTAGTAAGTGCAAAATTACACCTTATATTGTGTAATTTTGTAGCATAAAAATATATTGTTCTGACGTGTAATATTTTCTAAATAACATGTCTGAGATATGGTAACAATTTTTTAATATCTTGTTGGTAAGGTTCATTAAAAATGTAGGATATTCGCATTAAAATATACCACGAGTAAAAAAACGTATGATTAATTAATGATCACTTTTTGATCATTTTTTGATCAATTTATTATCCCTTTTTGGTCCCTATTTGATCATTTTTTAATTTTGATCACTTCTTGTAAATTTCTGGCTATTTTTTGATCACTTTATAATTACATTTTGATCACGAACATGATATTCGTTTTTCTCAGTGAGTGAAGCATTTTCGATCAATGAAACTTTATTCTGTTATTATGATTAGATAACTAGTTAATCTTTGGTGCTTAATGCAAGATCATTTAGTGACATGTTAATTTTACCATATTTATCATTAATTGATCTGCATTTCATCACTCCATTGCCAGTTTCTGATCATAAATTATTATCCAAAACTGACGTTGCAATAATCGAAGATAAATTGGCGATAAAAAATAAACTAGTGAGAGGCGAGAGATAATTGACTAGTGATCTAATCGTAGTCATATTGATTTAACATGTTGCTCCACTTGGCCAGTTTCGAAATTGATTTTCTTGATTAAAAAGTGATCGATAAATGACCAAAAAGTGAATAAAACGTGATCAAAAAGTTATCTGAAAGTGATTAAGAAGTGATCAAAAAGAAATAATAAATTGAAAATTATGAGTTAACTCATAAGTTTATATTAGTCACGAAATAATATAGACTACATTTTCCACTTTTAAGTATAACTGCATGACTGTAGTATAGATTTATTGATATTTTCGGGAAATCCCGAAAATATCAGGAATAATTCCTGATATTTTCGGGATTTCCCGACAGCATCGGGAATTCACGGGGAGTCGGGAAAGCCAGATTAATAAGAGCAATAGTTTTAAAGATATCCGAGAAAAATAATTACTGATCAATTTATGATCAACTTCCTTTCAGTAGAGCGTGATCCATTTGAGCGTGATCCATTTTTGAGACTTTTCTGATCATGTCGGGATCATTTAATGATCCGTTGAATATTCGACAAACCGACCTGTTCATTCAGTGATTACAAAATGATCACAAAATGATCCTAACATAATCACAAAAGTCTCAAAAACCTTTTCACAAAGGGATCACGTTCAACTGATCAGAAAGTGATCGTAAAGTGATCCAGAATTTTTTCTCGGGGATCGACCAGAACCGGAATCGCAAATTTGTCCGGGCAACCCCTGTACCCATCCAGAAATGTACAGTCGTACTGACGTCATATCGACGTTGTTAAGCGGTATACGACGTCGAAACTACGTCGTATAGAAGTCGGAATGAAACACCTATACAACATTTCATACTATGTCCTCGCAACGTCTACAAACAACGTCCCAACGTGTACAGATAAGGATTGTCGTACAAAAGTCGGTTGTCAACGTTATATCAATGTCGTTTTGCTTCGTTAAGTTACAGATAAGTCACAGGGCTGCCCGGTTTGGGGCAGCTCGGCCAAGGCCCCGTCGACGACTCGGGAGGGGGGGAGGTCGAGACCGGGCACGAGCATGGAAGCCGGACCGGGGCCCGGTCAGGCTTTCGCGACAGCGCCCGAGTCGGGCACGAGCGCAGAAACCTGACCCGGGCACTACGTACAGAATCGGCCGGGATCTTATATACTCAATACCGAACAAATTAGGCGCTTTAAGGAAACCGACTCAGGCCCTGAGTGGGACAGCGCCCGAATCGGGTACCAACGCCCGAATCGGGTACCATCGTGGAAGCCCGGACGAGCAGGGTAGGGGAAATCGAGTCCGGGCCCGGACTTTCCTTTATGGGCCTAGCTCAGGCTAGCACGTGGAAGGAATAAGTGATTCGACTCAATGATATATCATCCAATTATCTTCCACACTTGTTTGCAATACCATGCATTTTAATTCTCCAAGGCTGCCTCCAAATCTCCTCAACCAATTTCTCTCCAAACTCTCGAAATGCTCAAAGCTTCATCGATCCTACCCGAACCGGGCCCGAGCGCGGCAGCCTGGCCGGAACCCGTCCGGGCTTCCGCGCTCGTGCCCGGTTCGGGCTCTACCATGGAAGTCCTATCGGGACCCGGTCGGCCTTCTCCGCTCGTGCCCAGAATCGCGTGCAGTCGCGGAAGCCCGGACCGGACCCAGTCGGGGTTCCGCACTCGTGCCCAATTCGGGCGCTGTCGGGAAGCCCGGACCGGACCCAGTCGGGGTTCCGCACTCGTGCCCAATTCGGACACTGTCGTGGAAGCCCGGTCGGGCACTTGTCGGGCTTCCACGCTCGTGTCCGGTTCAGGTTCGAATTCGTAGTCAATCCGGTCGGATTCGACCAGATTCCGACGGGGTTATTTTTTCTCATAAGCGCCCAATTTGTTAGGCATGTAGTATATAAGACCTCGGCCGTAGATGTAAGTAAACATAGGTCACCGATGACACAGTGGCACGAAGGGGACTTTAAGTGGATGGGGAAGATAGTAAATTAATCCGGGCTGCAACCTGGCCCCGGCCAGGACTTATCGGTCAACTTCGCGGACGGGTCAATGCCAGATTCATCATGTAACCAGGAAGCTAAGTTGATGCCTGGAGTCGGATCCCGGTCGGGCACCAGTCGGGCACCAGTCGGGCACCAGTCGGGCACCGGTCAGGCAGCCATTCCAGAACTCGGGTTGTAATGGAGTGGAATCACGCCACTCTGGGGTGGAAACACGCCCCGGAGTGATAACTTGAGAACAATTTTTTCGAAGCTGAAATTCATTCCGTGCCCCGATGAGGACGCCGTTTAAGGGCCCGTTTGGGTTTTCATTCCCGGGCCCGGATAGGTTTCTATCCCGATTACAAACCGGGCTCTGGGTTGGCTGCTCGTCCGGGGCCTGACCTGGTTCCGAATTCAGATCCCTGTTTGGTTTGCCAGCCAAGTCTCGCATTTTTCAGGCCCTGTCTGAAATATGCGTTACATGCTCGATCTGGCCCTGACCGGCGTCCGCGATGGGGCAGGAAATGTCCTGGTCGGGGCCCGTACGCAGCCCGGAATGAATTTCTACTAGGGATTCTGCCATTCCAGGTAGCAAAAAATTTAACAGGTGAAAAATGGGCGAACACTTGTTGAAAATAAAAATATCCGGAAATAAGGAAACCGACGAAAATAGCGCACTGCGCAAAAAGTAATTTGAATTATATTTCGTCAAAGGGTTGGAGGAGACACGTCTCGGCGTAGGATGAGCGAGCAAAGGCGAAAAAGGATTTCACAGGCGTAAATTCGCCGACGAAAAAAGGCACGAACGCTGAAGTAATAGACCTTTAATATTAAGCTACACGCGTGGTTGTTATTCTCACTTGCCTCGCTTTGAACGCAGGCATTTGACTTTGACTGGCACGGCAGTCCACCGCACCTGATTCTTCAGGCCTGTTGTCAAAGATTTCGTCAAAGGAAAAATGCAGTGAAAAAGTAGTGCAAATATTTGCCCGCGTACTTATATCGTAAAAAGTACGTTTAAAAACTAATGAGATCTTTTTATTTGAAATGCTGCGCAATAAATACACAGCCGCTAATTGTCACTTTGAGAAAAATCAACGACACCACGTTCCGCCCGATGATTTCCGTTCGACGATTCGCGGCCGGACACTTTCCATTTCGATTCGAGCGAACCGGGAAATTACCTTCGACGTTTTTCAAAATACACGTCAGATGCTATTTCAACAGTAATTTTTGTGGGAAAGAGGGAAAAGTTTACATGAACTTTTCGCTTGGTCTGAATTTTGTGATTCTAGAATTTGGTTTTGTAGTTTCTAATATGTAAAATAACATTTTTTTCAGTCAGAAAGATAACAAAGTAGATGTTATTTTTCTGAGACTTTATTCGCAATCTGATTGCGATTCGGATTCAAATTTTGGAATCTTCGACTGTCAAATTCTTATGTCAGCTAAGGTTCCATATTCACTAACGCTATAAGAAATATAAAGATCCCGATCCGGATGGGCGCGAAGCGCCCTTTAGGATCCCTAGTACTGAATAAAAATAATAGTCGTTATGGTCTTTTAAAATTCAAATTTTCCAAAAATTTTGTATTAAAAACAATTTTTCCCTAGGGAGAGAACAGTACATTGTATACCTAGGGCGGAAAGTTAGTCATTTCTTCCCGTAGTACACACAGTGCTTTCCGCTAAATGTCCGCATGGTACTTAGGGCGGAAAGTGAATACATTCCGCCCGAGGTATAGGGCGGAAAGTTATTACTTCCCTGGGAAAGAAATTACAACTTTCCGCCCACCCGTGAGGGCAGAAAGTAAGTACTTTCCGTGTGTTCACAAATCTTGTTTTCGTCCCTCTAAACAAGTACTTTTTGTCGTGGTTTCAGTACACGTGTGAGAAAACGAAAATTCTATTCCATTGTTTACAATTTCGTTATTAAAAGGGAATTGAAACATGACAAATAAAAAATATGTAGTTGTGTAGCTGAGATACGAACTAAAATCATCGGAAGAGACTACCATTATATTATTTTGTTACGAATTGCTTAGTTCTTTAAAAACAGGTCACAAAACTTGTTTTTAGTATCCTTCTACAGAATATCCATCTACGTCTATCGTCAAAACGGGAACGTTAAGAAAGTGCAATTTGCGATTCGACCGAATCAGTCCGAGTCTCGCACGGCGACTAAAATAATCCGCTTTCAGGGTCAAGTGTCGTCGGTGCATCAAAGGGATGATGCTCGCGAAACCGGATTATCCCATCAGTATCCCGAAAATAAGGTTACTCCCTCAATGCCTAGACCCCATAAACAAGATCCCCGAATTCGCAGATGCGTGTTCCCGTTTGTTCCCGCGATCAGTTTCACATGACAAATCCAATTTGACTTCAAAACAGATCAATGCGCGCCATTCGTATTGTAATAAATCTGTGTGTCTGGGCCGAAAGAGGTTCATTTGTACGTACGGAATCGAGATTCCCGGCGCGCGGAGTTATAGTAACAAGATCGTAGCGTAAAAGGCGTTAGGACGTGGATAAGTTTATCCGGCGGGATGTCGGGGAGAAAGAAAGTTTTGCGCGAGCGAGCGAGACGACAGCGTAACGGCGGCTAGGGCATTGAACCCGCGATCGATCTGCTCGCGGCAAGTTCAGGGTCGCACCGTCGCACTGACTCGTATCCTCCCTTCTCGGGATTCGAACGTAGGCGCAGCGGGATACAAAACTCCACCATCCGGCGGACGGCGAGATAGAGGTACGATGTTCCCGCCACGCACAGCTGTTTGCATACCCGGGCCGCTCGAACGCGAGCAAATAATAAGCCCGCGATGACTTGCTCTCGCGCGAAATCGAAGCGCCACAATCTCGCACTTCCGCTTTGTGTTGTGCGCTTTTCTTCGCACCCTTTCATTATTTCCCGATTGCCCGGAAAACGGCAACGAAGTATTTGAAATTAATGACGGAAGGACGAAATGTGAGGCGAGAAACAGCGAGATTATAATTTACAATTGAACTGATGGTTTGAGCAATTCGAGAGTTTGGGAAGAAATTGGTTGAGGAGATTTGGTGTGCAGCCCTGGTGAACTGAAAAATGTGGTGTTGCAAATAAATGTGAAACATACTTGGATGATATCCTAGTGGGAAAGGAACAAATATCTGAGTACTGGCCCGACTCGGGCACGCTAGTACTCTGGCGTGACGTTGTTATTCCAGTTCTGGCCTAGTACTGACAACTCTGGCACTCTGGCGTGGAGTTATCATTCCTACACTGACTCAGCACTGGCAATTTGGTACTCTGGCAATTTTCCATTTTGATGTCATTGAGTTAATTCACTTAGAAGAAATTTAAAGAAACTTAAAGGAAATATATCTTTTTCGTAGAATGCAGTAGATTTTAATGGACATATACAATTTGTGATATACGTCAGTAAAAGTTGAATCCGGGTCCATCAATTACTCAGCAGGACATTCATGAATAATATACATGTAGAATTATCATAAATTATTTATCATTACGTTTCACTTACCGTAAATATTAAATTTTTGTGTCATATTATTTATAGCTGCAAACTTCTAGTGTTTGAAGAATTGAACTCTCGTCCCTGGAAGTAGGAATCCTGATACTTATCTCTAGATTACAACTCCTCTTACAGTACAAGTTGAAATGACATCCCGACATCCCCGACATCCCCGACATCAAAATGAAAATGTATCCTTAATTGGAACACTCATTTACACTTAACTGAAAATACATGAGATTCCTTAAACGAAGTGATTGTTTTCGGAAACATTAACAATTCGTGCCGGAAAACGAATACTTTAGAAAAAGCATTCTACTGGATTCAATTGAAATGTAGATGATTCAAAACAACTTTGTAGAGTTAAAGGAATGTTGGGCTGAATGTTTGAAAAAATGTAGTTTATTGCGGTGGATGATATATGGTGGATGGTCAGGGATACGTTCGGGGAATTTCATCAGCGGGTTAATGACGTCTCGGGGATGCACGCGTGCTACAAAAACCGACTCGGAATTCTTTTGCCGGGTCGCGTGCAGTGAAAATAATCGGCGATAATACGGAATCACGGTCGGTATTTGACGTTCCCTCACAGCCTGCGCCGCTGCGCGTAACATTTTCGTTTCCCTGCGTTTCAAGTCCGGCGGAAAAAAATGTGGGTCGAAATATTGAATGTGAAAGGAGTTACAGCGATTTTCATGAGAGTGTGCACATCCAATTTACTGTGATTGAATGCTGACTCGGACGCGTACACTCGGACCGCACCGTACTAAATATGAATTTCCAAGTGCTCGGTAAATAAAAACAACGCCGGGGACTGTGTTTCAATGAGTTATTATGGACAGTCGCGAAAAGTAACGAAAATAACGATTGCGCTTTTTAATTTAAAAATCACAAACTAAATCAAATTTTTGCCGCGTGCCCCGTTTTCTACTTCGCGTTTCTGTGTTGCCGTATCTCGTATATTATTTTTTGTTCGGGCCATAATTTTCAGATTTTTTTATTCCTGGCATTTCATCAGCGAGAAAAATCAAACCCGTCAATTTTTGCGTTCGCATTCCGCGGATTAAAAAATAAAAGGACGAAGCGTGCGCGCTTCAATATACCGAGTGATATTTTCTGATAAGGGCGGTGCAAAAAATGCATTGTATCAGACTCAGTTGGTTCGTACTTAATGCGCACCATAGTTGCGAGCCGCACAAGTATATATATAAATGCAAGCACAGGTGGCTACTGTATCAAAAATAATGGCATGCAAATGTTATGAATAAGCACCGAGTAATTTCGACGAATTTTCTCCTTCCACTTGGCTCGCGCACGGTCCTCTGGCCATTGTAGTATTGCTAGTAGAGCGATCGACTATATATTCAGGAGGGAAAATTTCCTACTAAGTACACAGTTATGTTCTCCGTGTGCATATACATCGGCGACAATGTGAATTAAATGCTAATAAAAGAAGCGTCGAATTCGACCAGGATTTTCGCTGTAATCCATTTTGCAGCCTCGTTCCAGTCACTTTTCACGTATTAATATTGGATTAATTGCAGTCAAGCGTGAATGTTTAGCGGAAAGTGATCGATCTGTTAGGATCAATTATGAAACGTTCAAACGATTTCTGAATAAAATACGCACGAGGGTCATTTGGAGCCGACCGAAATGACTCCGAGCAAAAGTGTTATTACCTCCTTTTATTTGCCGGCTGATAACAATTGCTGTATTTACTTTGTCAATAATATCACTTCAGTTTCGATTTGTTCTATATTAATGTGGCACTGTTCCAACGCTTTTTCAGCTTGCGGGTAGAGCGCAATAAAATGTATCAAGTCCGGCCACTTTATGGATTTTCAATGTTAAAAAAGTTTATAATCCAGTGCAAAAATTTCTTCCCATCGCAATTTCATCCCCGAAATATCGTAATGTCAATTAAAAAGTTCAGTCACTACAATTCTGAGTCGGCATTCGTACATCATCCATTAAAAATCGCTCCTCACGGAAAAACATCTCCAACCTCGCTCCAATCCATCGCGCGCAAATGAATTCCAACGAATATGATAATTCACCGCAACCATTCAATAATTGTAACTGCAAATTTTCGTCTGCGACGGCGCGCGCGTAAAAACCCGTGCCAGTCGTTTATCATTCGCAATCCCCATCAAACCCAAATAGCGCCATCTTTTTCGGGCTCATTTAAATAAAAGATTAACGACTTTAGCAGCCGCGGCTCGCCGGCCCTGCGATACCGCTCGAATTTCAATATTTCGCTTGCGCGACGCGCATTACGTATAATAAACAATGCAAATTTTATCAAATAACGGCTCAATCGAGAGACTCTCGCCACTTTCACCGCGTCCAAACGTAATGCACGGAGACCAAAAAAAAAAAAACAAAACACCGCTGGCAACCCGCGAAAGGTCACGTTTTGAGCCGATCCGAGTGCGCTCTCGCGCGTATCGCGAGCCGCGCGAAACGTAAACAATTTGAGCGGAGGGCCGACGCGCGCGTATATATTTCAGTGTCATTTTAATTTGCACACTCGGAATATTTTAACATCCCATTTGCATGCGCATTACAGCCGGGGCAATGTAATCTCGTCGATATTTTGTGTTGCATTGCGGGGGCGCGGTATGCCGGCGCTGTACCTGCGCCTGCCTTCCATTTTAATTATTTTCGTTCGAGTGTACGAGCGCTGATAGTCTGGAGTGGCTGGACGGGGAAGAGGGATGGTGGATGAGGGAAAAAAGGGGGGGGGGGAGACCACCTCGGCCCGGGCGCATTTACCAAGAGTATTTGCGCTCTTTATTCGTCGCGCTTGCCGGAGACGTTGACGAAGTGCCAGGGGACTGCAATATACACCCGAATGTCAGAAAAATGCTACCAGCTGTTTAAGCTGGATGAACACGTTCTCGCGAAATAATGTACGCCGCGCGCGAAATTCAAGACGAGCCGGCGCGGAGATAATTCGGTGGCGCAAGGAAATAGAAAAATGGACAAAACACGAAATTCGCGCCGCTGAAATGTTGTTACGACGCGGCGGGAAAAGTAAGCGCCTGGGCTTTTAATGTCCGCGCGTCCTCATGCAAACTTAATCACCAGGCGCGTTTTGGGGGACTTTTTCGCGGACGGTCGACTATCGAGGGGGTTTTTTCAGACGACGGACTGATTAGGGGGACGAAGGCCGCTTTTTATGCTAATTGTGTTATATTCGTGAAGCTCCGGTTTGGTCGACGTGTATCGAGATACTGTTTCATAGGGATTTACAGAAACCATTGAACGGGAATCTTCCTTTAAAGAAATTTATCTATTGTTAAATTTAACAAAGAGGAACAAATATGTTCTTGAACGAAAATAATTTTAATCGATTGGTTGTTGAATATGTATACATGGGTTGCACAAGTAAACAATGTATAAGGCAGACATATGACACATTTATATGACCCATATGTCAACATATTTGCCTAGTATTTACATATATATCTCCATACCCATGTGGAAATTGTAATATGGCCCAATACTGGCCCAGTACCGCTGCCGGAATGACGGTACTGACAAATGGTACCGATTCTTTTGTTTGCCGTTACAATCCCAGTACTTTGCCAGTACTGGAATGATAACGTCGGCTGGACTACGGCCCAGAGGTCAGCCAGTACCTTTCCAATACTGATTTACTGTGGGCGCAATACTGGCCCAATGCTGGCAAACAATAGAAACTGACTCTAAAAAAATATTAATAAAAATTTAATTATGTAATTAAACAATTATTTATTAATTATCTATATTATTTTATTTTTCATTTGATTGTCAGAACATTTT
>JABFPB010006228.1:0-12279 GCA_022817645.1 Ceratoteleas bidentatus | reverse complement strand
ACAACAAAATTATGATAACTAACTCAAGTTATATATAATAATAAATAAAAAAAAGTGTAATGGCTTAACTATTAAATATTTAATATTTATTAGTAAAATTAAATTAAATTTTTTATTAAATTCATTATTAAATTATTATTACTAAATTATTAAGTTAAATTAAAAAAGGTAAAAAATATATATACATTTATTACATATATTTGTATACAAATATATGTAATAAATGTATATAATATTAATTTCATTAATAAAACCTTTCAGGCATGCTTCACAATGCTCCAAATAGCCCCCGTTGAAACGCTCCAAATTCACTTGTTTACAAATGGAAAACGCACGCGTTTTAACGATCGTTATACCGCTCATTGTGAATATTGCCTTAGGGTTTTTCACCTGAACGATCTTAAAATGGGGCCCGGCCCGAGGTCGGCTGACGAGCCCGCACGACGTCGTCGTTTGAGCCCGGCCCAACGTCGTCGGACGAGCCCGGCACGACGTCGGCTGACGGGCTTCGGACGACGTCCGTGGGTGGATCCGGCACGACGTCGGTGGCCGGGCCCGGCATGACGTCGGTGACCGGGCCCAGTACGACGTCGACGGACGGGCCTGTCCGATGACGTCGTGCCGGTGTCAGTCGGAGTTTCATTTCGGGGTTGTTGCGACATCGTTAGGCGACTGTTCGTACCGGCACGACTCGGGGGCGGTAGTAAATGTCTGCCTGGGGATACGCCGAATAGCTGCAAAACCGACACCTAATCTTAAATAGTACATTACACCACTAGGGAGGGAATTTCAGATTTCTTGACGAGTGCACTTGTGGTACGAGGCGAAGTCGACTTCTTCAAGAAACGAGTGAGAAATCAAAATTCCCCCCGTTTCGTGTACGCGATATTTTTCCTTACGAGGGAGCGGAAAGTCCGCGTTTTCGCCCGACAGGGCTAGAATGTGGGCATTCCTGGTAAGACTGAGGAAAACTAAAATGTGTATCTCTTTCTAATTCATTGCGCAGAGAAGAACAAACAATAAGTCCCTCGAAACTTTCAGAACATATCGTTTCTAACGAAAGACTCAACAAAACATTTGGTTAAATTAACCACATTCTTTTGTTGACCAAATAATAACACAATAATTTTGTTAATTCAGCTCAATATTTCCCTGCATGTACAATTAATCCTTTAAGTACCGCCGGGTTTTTGGCATTGCCGGGATCGTGGGCCCGACGCGATTTTTGCCAATAAAATATAACGTTATGTGGATGCTGGGTTAAAATTATTAATCCTCTATCCGGGTTCGCTTATCCCTTCTGCTCGCATGGATTTCGCACCATTCAAATTTTAAGTTTATACCTAATCGTCGAACGAACTGATGAATCCATGCGAAGCGCGCAACTTTTCACAAACACATTTAACGATATTCAAACTGATTGGCCAACCTCTTCTTTCACAACAAGACGGTTTCGGGCAGCATCCCGGATAGAGGGTTAAGAAAGACCAACAAGGATAACTTTTTAGACGTTTTTCAAAAATGTGGACATTTTTGAAAAACGTCTTTTTCAAAATTTTTACATTTTTTTTTAAGTTTCGAACATTTTTGATAATGTCTGACTTTTTAATTGTTTTTCGGGCGGTAATGCCCTTTTTATTTCTGCAATTTACGAAATATTCTTTAGTATACTGAAGACTATTTCGTAAACTGCATATATGTAACAATTGCTGCATATTTCAGAAACTTATTTTTTTTGTTTATTGGTGGCTCCATTTATATTATAATAAACAGAACAATAAAATTTCGTGTTAATTAATTTTAAATGATCCACTGGTTCATGCAAATTTTTTATTTGTTGAAAAATATGCACAATTGTAATTCTTATTTCATTTTCAGCGAGGTCAGTACTGGGTACTGACCTGGGCCAACATTGCCGATAAATAGGTCAGCACCCAATACTGATCTGAGAACTGAAGAGTTAAAACATGTTTAAATTTAAATAAACTGTAAAGTTTAGAAAAATGTTTTTATTTTGAGATTTTTTTCAAAATTTTAGACTCTTTTAAATTTTAGATTTGTTTAAAACTTAGAAATGTTTTCAAAAATTTGGGATTTTTAGAATTTTTGTCCGAATTTTTCCAACAAAACCACAAACAAGCGTGAAGAAAGTTGCCTAAATAATACAGCCATTTTAACCGTCGTACGCACTTCGGGCGCAATCGCACTTGGTGCGTAATGTTAGTTAGAAAATACCGGAGTTCGCGGGACTGTGTAAGGTGTGAAGCGTTAAGGAGTGAATATTTCACTCCATTCCGGAGTGATTTCTCACACCATAAAAGGTGCAAATGTTAACCTTTAGATTGATTGTTTGGCAACGAAACTTTCAACGAATTCTAAAATTGCATTATCTGTATAACTATATCTATAAAATATATAGGTAATATATTTAAAATGTACAACTAAAAATGTAC
This sequence comes from Ceratoteleas bidentatus, assembly GCA_022817645.1. Classification (NCBI taxonomy): domain Eukaryota; kingdom Metazoa; phylum Arthropoda; class Insecta; order Hymenoptera; family Scelionidae; genus Ceratoteleas; species Ceratoteleas bidentatus. The sequence continues at coordinate 9,826 of JABFPB010006228.1, read as the reverse complement.
AACAACAGAATTGCATGAAACTCTGTCATTTTGATTTCTGAAAGTAGTACTAAATTTGAGTAAAACTTGGATTTTTTTCATATTTTCTGTACAGTAATTAAATAAATAGTCAAACTTATGAAATATAAAGTTATTTAAATATATACTTATAAAATGTAATTTAATTGAAATTAAATTACAATTACAAACCTTTACAATTTGTATTATTTTAAATAATAGAAATTGTAAAGGTTAGTATTTTATTATATATATACCTGGATAATAACCGATTAATGCATTATCACGTCGCATTAAAGTGCTGTCAGTGATAACATCAAAGTTTTGATGACACCGACGTACATGCTTCCGAAATGATTCCCACTTTTTAAATATTCCTTAGCATTTTACATTTGATTTTGAACAAAGGATCGTTCTGGTGAAATTGGTGATCCATTTTTCGATGTTAACAACTTTGTCGTTTTGTGAACGTGTGTATTGGTTATGTTCAATAAGACTTATAGAAAGTCTTACTCTAATACCTTTTCCGAGTCTTAAAATAATACTTCAAACATATTCAGTTTGTTTTACTAAGGCTAATAAAAAATCTGAAAAACTGCGACAAAAATAGTATTAATTTCAGATGTTTTTTTTCGCAATGCAATCAGATATTTTATTTTAATATTTTAGCAAGCTGTTTCAATTATTTATAAATAAATCCAATTTGTAACAATGTATGCAGTTAAAAAATTTATTAATTTTCTACCTTATTTCTATGTTGCTAAAAGTAGTATTAAATCAAAAGTATATAATTTTATAATAAAAGTAGGATAATAAACATAATTCTTTTCGCGATTTTATCTAAAATTAATTTCCCTGCGAGCACTAAATCCCCAAATGGTTTCGGAACGGAACCGTTTTTGTGACTGGTTACTAGAGCGTTAGGCCAGCGTGGTGTGAGACTTCCAAAACGACCGCCACTGTAGCTTTGCTGTGTTACCAGTTTCACGTCAGCGATTCGGAAGTAGGAGTAATTTACACCGTTATATGCGGTAGATCACTCCTGCATTCCGAATTGTAGATCACTTCTACTAAGAGTATACTCTTAATAGGAGTGATCTGCAATTTCTACCGTAATAGTCACTCCGCAACTCCGCAAACCTTCACCCTAACTCCGTTGCCACACCTTTGATCTTACTCCGTAAACATTACTCCCAAAATGTGTGGGCCTCCTGAGGACCCGAGACGGAGTAGTTTTCTTTACTCCGTAACACCGTTTCCACACCGCGTTTCAAACAGTGTAATATTGTTTGTTTATAGACAAGACGGAGTGAATTTAATTTTTAGTGAAACATGTTAGTAGTGAAAAATGTTATTAGTTCAACAGTTTTTTATCACAGCTACAGGTGGTAACAGACATTACTGCCCTTAGTCTGTAATTCTTGTTACCGCACTGCACCCTTGTCTCGAAGAACTCTCTATGCATCTTTAGCGGATGCTGAATGTATTATTTCCTGCTACATATGTGTATACACATTTTCAAACCATATTAATACTGCCGCCTTTCGTATCGCGGGAAACAATATCTAAAACATCTTTCTTCTTAAGTATTCAAAAACTCGTTATAAGATAAGACAGTTAGGTAGAAAGCAAGAAAAAGCTGATGCGTTTCGTGGGTAAAAATTGGCGCTGTTAGCGAACGGAATTTTGCAGCCAAGTACTGCTAAGTGGTTGCCTGGGAAAAAATATCAAAATGAAGCGAGTGCGATTTTCCGATGAAATCATGGCAAGTGTAAGCGGGAGGTCTGCTGAAAGCTTACGCGAGTGGACCCGAGAATTGAACGCTCTCAAAATGTCAAGTGTCGAAAATAAAATGTCGCCCGACGCGGCCCGCTTTCCCGATCGCAGCATTGTCGGTACATGGCACATTGTGCGACTGGGTCGGCGAACTTTTTTTGGCGGACGCGACACTACGGCCACCTTCTATTTGCCGATCCGCCCACTCCCACTTTTCGTTTTATTGTTTTTTTTGTCGCCGAGCCACTTCCTCTGCAACGCATTTCCTGAACGCCCTGTACTAGCAAAGAGGAGGAAAAAAGTCGCGCCGAGAATGGACGAACAAAAATGGTGACGTGTATTCGAATATTTGCGACGATAAATCAACGCTAATTGAAAAGCTTCCGTGTCGATTTATAAGCAGTCGAAAGAAAAATCTGATTTCGTTCTGAAAAATGTTATTATATGTTTTGGCTATGTAATTTCTTCCTACTCACACGTTGAAAAGAACATCACCATGAGAACATCAGTATTTGTAAAAACATGCAATGGTGGTATCCCAAGTAATACATTTCTTCCCATTGACAATTGTCATTATTACATTTGTTTATATGATACTGTTTTTTATTTTACTTTTTATTAATATTTTCAGCTTTTTATGATTTTCTCAGCTTACACGTATTTACTAACGATTCATTTAAATTTAAGTAGATGCTTTAAAATTCATATGTAATAATTTGAATTTCTAGTTTTTGCATGTATAATTTAAATAAACTACCTTTTCGTATGCAAGAAGACGAGTACTGTAAAACATGTTTGCAATTTTCATACATTTTTAAGGAACACGTGTCTTGTAAATTGCATAACATTGATATATGAAATTCGTTTTTCAATACATTTACATTAAATTGAATATACTATTTTGCAGAATTAATATATTAAAATGAAAGAGGAAGACTTGAGGAAATCTGATCTGATATGTTTTATGTCAAATACGAACTATTATTTGTATATGACAAATTATACCTCGTATTAAAATCCAGATTCACCCTAGTAAAAGTTGAATCCGGGCCCTAGTTATGATTGCCCGGATAACTCTATGGGCAATTTGTAGGTCCCACTTGGGTTGAATACGGGCCATTTCTATGTTCTATGTTCGTAACGCCTTGCCCGTGAAATGCTCATGAGGTCAAACCTACACGGGGTCCACCAATTGCCCAGGAGGAATTTTATTAAAAAATTTCGCAAAATTCAACTACTAAATAAATAAAGCTCTAATTAATATGAAAATAAAATTAAAAGTACGGCAAATACAATAAAATATGTAACAATGACAGAAAACCGGTATCATAGTTTTGTCATTCGCACCAGTTCGGAGACTCGAACCCTCAACTCCCCGGTACAAAGACAGTAACTAACCACTGAACCAAAGGAGTTACTTTAAAACGAATGAAATACTAAGCCTATTTACGCGGCCAAGATTTTTTAACAATACTTTGTATATCTAATCGAATACGGATTGATATCAAATGCTTGTATTACAATAATGATTGCAATTAATTGTTAACCATTATTATACATTTAACTGTTAATATCGTATTTTATAAATGTAATTGTTAATACTATATTTTATTAATTATGTAATTGTTTAACTATTAAATTGTATAGTTAATTAAAAGTTACTTCGAAAATATGACGTTACGTTAAATACGGTTACCTTCAGAATTAACCTTCTCCACAACACTTCGTAAATTACCCGTATAAACCTCATATGAAGATACCCACAAAGGCAAATTTTCCCGACCGGGGCCACATGGATTCCATGCGTTCCACCCTGATCACAGTCCGGCCAATTTCGATCAATTTTTACTAGGGCTTTGGCGCTTAAATTTGCCGTCTTACTGCCGGCTTACTATAGGTATTTTACGGAAAAGAAATACAGGTGATTTCAGAATTATTTACCAATTAGTGTCTCAATTCTTTCTCTCTATGTCTCGTAGATTTAAATATTATAATCTATATAAATGCAGCTTCAAATTACGGTATATGTGAAGTGTGAATTACATTAATAATGTGTATTTTCATTTATAATTATCGTAAACAACATTCAGTGAATGTGTAATTACCGCGGATGTTCTGTATATTTCACTTTTTTCCACGCTATTACATTCTAAAAAATATCCGGTTACCGTAAACGGAATCCGGCAACCATAACTGTAAAATCCGATCAAATATCGTGTAAGAGGAATTCCGGTTGTTCCCAATTAAAAAAGAAAATCTGGCAACAGTATGGCGTAGTATGACAACAGTATGGCACAGTATGGCAGTAGTATGGCGTAGTATGGCAACAGTATGGCGTAGTATGGCAATAGTATGGCAATAGGCTCGCCCATGATCGCGAGCCAGCCTGTTGCCATTCCGTTGCCATACTCTTACTTTCCCGTTGCCATACTGTCACACTATTGCCTGACTCGTAGTCTAGCAACGAAATGGCAACGGAATATGACTTTTACAATAATGCATTGCAGTATACGATGTTTCATGTTTTGTTACTCGGAGCATAGACATGTAAATTTCGAGGATTTGATACCCAAAAACATCAGGAAACCGTCGGAAAACCGTCGGAAAACCAAATAGAACCATCCGAAAAAGCCATCGGAAAATCTTCGGAAAACGGTCAGAAATCCTCCAGAAAACCAAAAAACCATCCTAAAACATTCAGAAATCGATCAGAAAACCTTTAGAGAACCGTGGAAAAACCTTCAGAAAACCAAAAAACTATCCGAAAAAATTCAGAAATCCGTCACAAAACCTTCAGAGAAAACACATCCGAACACATTCAAAAATCCATCAGAAAACCGTCGGAAAAGTGTCGGAAAACCGTCGGAAAACCGTTGGAAAACCTTCGGAAGAGCTTCAAACAACCTTCAGAAATCCTTCAGATAACCTTGAGGTAACCATCAGACAATCGTCAGAAATGGGCCAGAAGCGGGTAAAGAAATGGATCAGAAATGGTTCAGAAACAGATCAGATAACGGACAGAAAAAGGTCAGACAAAGACGTTTCAAAAAAAAATGTTGTGTCCGAATGTTTTACAATTAAAGTTGTGCTTCGAAGATGAGTATTAAATGCGCTATTTGATGTGATAATCAGTTTAGCGTTAGCTACCGTAGTAATTTTTTTATGGTCGATAGAAGTCATAAAGCAGGAAAATATTTACCGAAAAATATATGTATGATGTTTCTTATTTTGCAAATTTCTCCTCGAAATTTCTATTTCAAAACAATCTATACAGCCTGTGTCATTTTCGAAGAGCCATAGAATCATATATGTTAAATGGATTTTGATTCAACAACATAGTTTTTGTGTGATACTCGAACAAACAAACAAACAAACGAACAAACATATTTTTAATTTTATATATTAGTAAGGATAAGGATAAGAATAAGGATAAGGATTAAGATTAAGGGTAATAAATAATATTTTTAATGAAGTATTTTTAAATATATTTGGAACATAATGGTTTCTATAAAATATAGCGCTACATTATGTCCATCTTTTTATGGGTGATAATATATAATTCGGTATAAAGTCAGTTTCAAATATTATTGGCATATTCAAGGATTCACAGAAAATATTAATAAAGGAAGCTCTTATGTGATTTGAATTGTCTATACTTTATTAATATTTTATGTGTACCCTACTTGAATACTAATTCGAAGAGATTAATTTTTTACCTTTGTAAGGTATTTTACAGATATTTCAGTTTTTCATAAAAATGGATTACTTCTTAAAACAAGTTTTTGGGGTCGTTAGCGCTGCATTAGTAAAAGTATAAATTATAATCTCCATTACTGAGACAAAGTCCATTCAAAGCAAGACGTTTCAAAGAAAAATATCGACTTCTTCGTCGATTTTCAACTTAAATTTCTATCTACACGGGTCAACATGAAAGAAAGGTTTTCAAAAACTCAGATCTAGTATGTTTCTAGTTTATAATTAACAAATCACAATATGCCTACTTTATCTTCATTACTCAAAGAAATCCATTCGAAGGAAGACACTTTACGTCGAAAAATATCGAATTTTCTTCCATTTTCAACTTAAATTTCTATGAAATTACCGAGAAAAAATCCTTTCGAAGCAAGACACTTTGAATCGAAAAATATCGATTTTTTTTTATTTTCAACTTTAATTTCTACCTAAAAGAGTCCATTATGGAAAAAAGGCTTTCAATAACTCAGAACTAATATATTTCTAGTTTATTATTCTTCTTCTTCTTTTTCTTCTTTTTGGCCCGGGAGGTCAACCCAAAATGGACACCCGCAGTTCAGGGGGGCAGTTATATAAGTGTGGTTTAAAGAATTGTGTGCGCACGTGTAGCAGCGGGTACGGCGGCAACGAACAAAATGGAGGGAATTGGGAAGGATAAGGAAAAGGGGACAAGCGAAGCAAAATGGGGAAGGTTCGCCGCACGTACGCCGCCACTAACTTTAGATGGTCGCGAGGTATCCGCCGGGCGTCAGTGAAATCGGGCACACCACGGGAAGGTCCCTGGTCGGAAAGCACGTGACGCACAGTTGATGTTCTCGTGCCCTAGTTTATAATTAACATATCACAATATGACTACTTTATCTCCATTACTTTGAAAAAATCCATTCGGAGCATGACAATTTACGTCGAAAAATATCGACGTTTTCGTCGAATTTTAAGTTAAATTTCTACCTAAAAGAGTCAGTAATGGAAGAAAGGCTTTCAGAAACTCAGTACTAGTATGTTTCTAGTTTATATTTAGCATATCACAATATGACTGCATTATCTCCATAACTGAGAAAAAATCGATTCGAAACAATACATTTCATAAGGAAAAATATCGACTTTCTCGTCGAATTTTCAACTTAAATTTCTACCTAAAAGGGTCAATTATGGAAAAAAGGCTTTCAAAAACTTAGAACTTGTATGTTTCTAGCTTATAATTAACATATAACAATATGATCACTTTATCTCCATTACTCAGAAAAAATCCATTCGAAGCAAGACACTTTTCATCGAAAAATATCCATTTTTTTCATCAATTTTCAACTTAAATTTCTATAAAATTATGGAGAAAAATATCCTTTCGAAGCATGACACTTTAAATCGAAAAATATCGACTTTTTCGTCGAATTTTAAGTTAAATTTCTACCTAAAAGGGTCATTTATGGAAGAAAGGCTTTCAGAAACTCAGAACTAGTATGTTTCTAGTTTATAATTAACTTATCACAATATGACTACTTTATCTCCAATGCTAAGAAAAAGTCCATTGGAAGCAGGACGTTTCACGTGAAAAATATCGACTTTTTCGCCAATCTGTAACTTAAGTTTCTACCTAAAAGGGTTAATTATTGAAGAAAAGCTGTAAAAATCTCAGAACTATTCTGTTTCTAGTTTTCTTTTAGCATATCACAAAATGGCAACTATATTTCCAATAATGAGTCCTAATATAATGCAAATATTGAGAATAAATTTCCAATATTTTGCAAAAATTGGAAATGTATTGAGAATATATTGGGAATTTCTTGGGAATATATTGGGAAAGTACTGAGGATATATTGGGAATGTGTTGGGAATATACTGGAAATATACTTTTTTTTTAAATATATTGGAAATATTTTTAAACGTTCGAATTCGTGGCTATCCCGGTTCGGCCAGATCCGACACTCAATAAATTTATTTTGAAAAGATTATTACTTTATATTGAGTAGATTATAGTTTTGTATTGAATAAGTCCTCAGATTCGGGGTACCTCTAACGAGAGAGGCCGACGAACTAATTCATCTTCAAGACCCCTTATATCATCATAGGACTTTAGTTCACTTCTTTTTGTGAGTTCGGGCTCACGGAGCAGGCGAATTCTCCTAGTCCACTGAAAGAAATATTGTTAGGAATTATTAATAACATATTAGGGTCAGTAACATATTCGATTATTATCCCAACTCCAGGGAACCCCAAAACTATTATCAAGTCGAAAATATTCGATTTATACGATAACGAAAAGAATATTATTTTATCTCACCAATTCTGAAGATATCGCTACACACAAATTTACTTTCACACTAACACGATATCATGCGGCCCGACATACCTCGTGCATGCAAACGTAAATCTTCTCGGTGATGCCCTTGTCCGTGTCGCCGTGCAGGCTCGACCAGTCAACGTCATCCCTTTTCAAGAAAACCCGCCTGGTTTCGCCCCGGACTCGTACCTAATTCAGCACACTTCCATTGCGCGGTTCCACGGGAAGGATAGCCGATTGGACCTCTTGAGTGCTTGATCGAGTTGTCCTTGTTCAGGACTACTCCTTACCTCTTGAGGTTGCCAGTTCGAGATAAAATGGCTTTTCGGCATATTTGTCGGCCTTATATAGGCACTTCTGGCCAATCACAAGCCTTCCCGCGTGATTTATTTTCCCGCGCGATTTATCATTCTGTACGTCAATCACGCATCATTACGTTATACCGGGCCACTTTTGCCCAATCAGGCCTTTTCCCGTCATTTCATGGTAATTTACGTTATTTTGTTAGTTTATTATTATTTTGTTTTGATTTGGAAGTGATTCGATTAAGCGTTCTATCATTTGCATGATTTTAATGTTTTAGTGGGTTTTAATGGGTTAGATTTAGGTGTTATCATTCAGTTTTTATTGCTAAACAATTGCAATGCGTTTACTTTTAATTTACTGACGAATAAACATTGATTTTAGGTTGTTTGACTTGATTGTCTTAAACTGGAACCTCTCACCTTTTGCCTTCTGACCTTTTGTACGCTCTGGCCTGTTGTCAAATTTCACTCTAATCTTTTGACAATGGAACGCCCACTTAAACTAACCAATCACGAATTATCATCGAGAGGAAGGGAACTTGCAAAAGGCTAGAGGGTCGCCGGTCCCGAACATGCAGAAGGTTAGAGGTTCCAGTGTATCATGCATGCACTTACCCCTTTCGTTTCCTTGTTACACATTGAGATACATTTATTATCGAAAATCACACTTATCATGCTTAACATATCCTTGGGGATTTGGGGGGGTGATCCCCTCCCCCCTCAGGTATAGGCTATCACCCTTCCTTTCCTGGATTGTTGCTGTTTGTTGAGAAAAAGCGAAAAAAAACAATTTCCTCGTGCTATTTCTTGCTAGTTTAGTTCGTAAAACCCAGGCTTTTCCGGTATTCCCTTCTCTGTTTCTCCGTCTCACTCTAATCCCTTGAGTGAAACAGTGAGCGCGCCACTTAGTGACGTGCGGGCAGTCTGTCTAAATTCTTTTGCCCGGAATAAGTTTCAGTGGGGATTTTGTATGAATGGACCGGTAATGCAGGTTTCTCGTGTTTCTTTTTCTGATAACGTGTTATGGTAATTGTTTTCGCATCATAAAGCATTTAGGTAATGTAGAATACGTTACAATTTGTTTCCTATATGTCCAATATACTTCTACTTTCAATTGAGATACGATTATGTTCTCATAACTTAAGTTGTCAGCATTTGTTCAATATATAGATCCCATTCCCTGTGTAAAAACCTTTCGAGTTCTCACATGCGAAATTGATTTCTCACGCGTGATATCATATGCTTCAGATCTCTCGTAAGAAGACATCATTCTCCCAGATGTGTAGAATGTTATTAATTCATGTTTATTATAAATGTAAAATAATAAACAAATTACATTTAAAGGGGTATTGTTTATTTATATATTAACTAGCTAAAAATACCCGGCTTCGCCGGGGAATAAATAATATCAGTAATATGAACATCCATAATATAATCCTTACTGATATATGTAAATGGGAATATCCTTACTAATATATAAATGGGAATATATGTTGGTTTGTTTGTTTGTTTGTTTGTTTGTGTGTTTGTTCGAGCATTAACCGAACAAAAATCGAAACATAACGATCGGATAACAATCAGATGTCGACCGGATAACCATCGTATAACGATTCTATGACGATCGGATGACGATCGGGTAACTATTGGATGACGATCGGATACCGATTGGATGACGATGGGATAACGATCGGATAACGGTCGGATAACGATCGGA
>JABFPB010006227.1:0-12280 GCA_022817645.1 Ceratoteleas bidentatus | reverse complement strand
TATCCATAAGTGAGTATTCACTTATCCATAAGTGAGTATTCACTTATCCATAAGTGAGTATTCACTTATTCATAAGTTAGTATTCAAAGATTCATAAGTGAGTATTCACAGATTCATAAGTGAATACTCACTTATTGTCGAGTGAATTTTTTTCTCTTATTCAATAAGGGAATATTCACTTATTCGAAGAGGACGACTTATAACTTATCAAATAAGTGAATATTCACTTACAATAAGTGAAATTTCACTTATTGAAATTTAGAGAGTACGTCGCGATTCCTAAATGATATGGTAAAATTTACTCAAACGTTTTTCTCAGTGCATTCTCTTAATTGAAATCTTATATACATTTAAGATAAATAAAGGTCATAGTTGAAATAAACATTATTTAATATGAATAACTTATTTAATACATTAAAATAAAAATATATTTCATTTAAATAAATAGTCTAGTAGGTTCATATTTAAAAAATATTTTATTTAAATTAAATAAACCATTCTCTGAGTGTTCAGCATTGTAGTTTATATGTACCTACTTTATTAGGATAGTTATGTAGAATTGAAATGCAATAAATAAGTCTTCGTGATAAACATATGCCTGTTAATTCTAGCATTAATTGTTCGAATGTCGTGTCAACAGAGGGCATCTTTGCGAGTTGTGCGGCAACGACGAGGTCATCTATCCGTGGGACGAGGGCGCGATAAATTGCCGGTACTGTTCGGCCGTGTATCATCGCATCTGTTGGGTGAAGCGCAACCATTGTTGTCCCAGGTGCTTGCGGCTGCAGCAGCGCCGGGCCTTGCAATGTCAGAAACTCATGGACATGCGAAACTCCAAGACCAGCAACGCCGATGTCCAAGTGGATTTCGACGATATCGCGAGCGACTCGATTATGTCGTAACATGCTCGCATGAACCAATGCCACCGACGCTACGTCGTCGCTGTAACATAACTTGTAAATACAACGAGAGAATAAACATTTTCAGCAAAACGCGTCTTGTCTGATTGCTCCCCTCCGAAAGAGAATCGGTGGCTGGAAACGTAAGATGCTTGAATGGTACTTGGATGAACAAGACTTTGCTGAAGAGAAATCGAAAGGATCCTAGGTTTACAAAACTTTGAAATGTCGCGAATAGGTGGATGTTTTAAGCCGTTGACTTCATCCTTTTTGAATTCGGCAGATGATTGAATTTTTTAAATGGAAATATGAAAAATACATAAAAAATATATAAGATGTATGAGTAACTTTTTACAGAAATTCAAATTTTGCAATATTTTTGCGAAAATAGCTGGATGTTTCCAAATTTCTTAGAAATAAACGTAATAATTTTACAATTCCAAAGTAACGTACAGACAGTTCTTCATAAATAAATAAATGTTATTTTATTGTTTATTCTTGCAATAAATAGATTTTGATTTTTTTCCCGCTATAGTGGTCAGCTTTAGTCAACGGGTTAACACTTTACAGTCTCTGCGCCACGAAACGCCACGAGTATGATGGTGTGTGTGGCCATTTCTGTCTACATTCTAACCTCTATAAAGCGGTATAGCACTGTCTTTGTTTTCAGGCTGGCAAACCTGACGGAAAAATTAGGTAGGGACTGTAAAGTGTTAAGGGGAGGTATCAGTTAAATTTCAAGTGTATGATGGAATTAATATTTTTGGTGATAACTAGGCGATATACATGATTTCTCAAGACAATTTAAGGGAAATGTAATACGGCCCTGGGGGGCTCCCGTTTTCGAGGAAATTTATCAGCCTTTTTTTAACCAGTGAATATTTTCGAAAAAGCATTCGTAAATGTTTAGGAAATTAAATTTTCTACACGTGTGCAAAATTTCAAGTCAAAATATTGAAACCTCTAAAAGTAATAGCGGTTTTTCTATCAAAAACGGCCCAAAATCGCTCTTTTTTTAGGTCGAAAAATACCGTTGACCCTCGAATTCCGCTCAAACTCATTGAAACGTCTCATTTCTATTAAATATAATGATTTTGAAGTTAAAGCTGTATAACTTGTCTTTTTGGGGGCCATTTGACCGTTGGTTGATATGTCGACTCCACCGCCAAGAATCATTCAAAATGATGTCTTTGAACTTTAAAATCATCATTTTTCGATAGAAATGAGACGTTTCAATGAGTTTGAGCGGAATTCGAGAGTCAACGGTATTTTTCGACCTAAAAAAGAGTGATTTTGGGACGTTTTTGGGTAGAAAAAACGCTACTACTACTAGAGTTTTCAATATTTTGACTTGAAATTTTGCACACGTGTAGAAAATTTAATTTCCTAAACCTTTACGGATGCTTTTTCGACAATATTCAGTGGTTAAAAAACTGGGTGCATTTCCTCGAAAACGGGGGCCCCCCAGGGCCCCCGTTTTCAGTACTAACTGTGCCTTAAATTGACTTGTGATATCATGTATATCACCTAGTTATCATCCAAAAATATTAATTCCATCATACACTTGAAATTTCACTGGTACCTCCCCTTAAAACAAGCAGAAAATGTTGTTGATTTAAAAAAAAGGATACTGTATTACAGTTATTAAATGTAAGTATTGACAATATTAAAATTGTTTACTTTCAATTTTTTAAATAACGTTTTTCTCTGTAACATAATGATGCAAATAATAATAATAAAAAAAATAATAATAATAGTTAAAGTTTGTCTCTAACGATCTGAGATATCGCCTTGTATAAAGTCATTCTGAGGTATCGCCTTTTACAAGGAGGGTTTGAAGTATCGCCTTTTTCAATGATGGAAAAACGTAACGCCTTCTACACCGATTGAATGAAGTATCTCCTTCTTCGTAAGAGGTATTGTTACATACTCCAGAAAATGAACAATTTTATTTTATTGGACATGGTAATTACATTGACAATGTTGTGCATTATAAAAGTAGTATAAAAATATCAAAATACAACTAACATAAACTTCAAATTTTACTCAACGTTTACATAAAATCAAAAAGTCGTCTTCCATTACATTCCTTAGAATTTGCAAACTTTTACGAATGTCTTTTCTCAGTGCAATGAATAAAAGTCATCTTGGACGGATTGAAGTTGAGGCAAGCGAATGCCGGTCTGCTCACCAGCAGGCTGACTTGTCCGCGAGCAACAATCTGACGGTTTTTTGGGCGATCAGTCGCATCGTGTGCGTCGGGATCGTGGACGTGTACAGGCCGCAAAAAATCTGATCGCCCTCCTTGATCGCGTGGCATTTGTGATATTCCGAGCACCAATAAGTTTCTTTCGCGCCTTCGAACGGTTTTTGCCCCTGCGCGCGCTTTTCCGAGCCGCCGGCCAGCAAGAACGTCTCCACCGCGTGGTAATAGAACGTCCGCAAAATATCCAGTCGCTGCGACCCGGACGCCCGGTTTTTCGCCGACTGCGAGTTCCGGGAAAGGACGAATTTGCCAATTTTGAAATTCACCAGCAAAAATCTGTCGACGATACAAAGAACGTTAGCTTTTTTATAGGGCACTGGTGCTAAAAGGTGAAGATTGATGTTTCTTAAAATTTTAAATTGCTCGCAATCTTTTTTAATATTATTTCGATTATTTATACATCTGATGCAAAGCAAATTCTTTTTAATAATTGTATTTTCAATAAAAATTCTTTTAGGACTCCATTGGTGGCGATGAACATAAAGCAAATTCTCATTTCAAACGATAAATTATTGAAAAATACAATACATTTCTCAGAAATGTTTTTTACATTATAATTTAACCCATTCTAATTGAAAAAAAAGTACAAAGTGTTTTTTATGAAATGAATTTCCATAAAAAAACTATGCACTTTCAGCATCAGTTTGACCATTATTAAACGCATATGAAACATCAGTTTTCAGTTAAAATGTAATACGCTGTAAAATATACAACACTGTACCCCAAAAGTCCAGGATCCAAAGATAATCCGAGCGGAAAATTTCGGGGATACGTTTGCTCGGCGATGCGCAAAGTTTCGCTGCTGTTTCTCCAACACTGCATCGCTGACTTTTCGACCTCACCCAATTCAGGAGTTGGCCCGACCAGTGCCAACACCTCAACATAATTCACCAACGTAATCGACACCAGTCGAAAAGCCACCTAAATGCCCAGTCTTTTATCAATAATAATGCTTTCCAAGATCCATCGAGCAATATCTCAGTAATTTAATTAAGATGCTTCAGGGAACACAATCACTTGGTTGTGATGTTCGATCGAAATACGGACAATTAAATGTAGTCGATGAACTCATCGTTGATATCCCTTAACAGCGCCGTAAATAATGTTACCTAATTCCGATTGATTGTGCAGCATTTAGCACCAATTTTGGCAATTCAGATACTGCAGATCGATTGGAGCTGATGAACTAATCGCATTATACTTACGTTTGGACTTTTGTTCGGAAGAAATACGGGTAATTCTCTGGCGGTGCAATTATTTTCGGCGGTAATTGCGAGTATTAATAATTTCCTCTCAATCGGATCGAGGGACCACCAATTCTCTGTTGCCACCGCAACGTAACCGTGAATTAATATACAGCCGTACGTCGAATCCAGCGTTTCTGTGTATGTTTCCAAACAGGTCTACGGCGCATTTAATCTATAATTAGTAACCATCCGGATGTTCCTTTGTGTGCTAGATAGATATTTACACACATTTTGTGACCTCTTTGTGTAATTAAAGTTACTTTATTAGACCACTGGTGGCGCTGTAAATACATAAAAATGGAGGATATAAAGCAAATACCCATTTCAAACGATAAATTATTGAAAATTAGAGTAAATTTCACGACAAAAACATTTTTCATGTTATAATTTAGCCCGTTCTAATAGAAAATGAAGTTCGAACTTAATTTTCTATTAGAATTTTCAAGTTTTTATGAAAATAATTGCTGCCAATTTGCTTTATCCGCCATTTTTCGTAGTTTTACAAAAGTCCACTAAATTCGCAGGATATTCTGGGAGTCCCAATTCATTTAGAAAACTCTGATAGACTCTTAATTTCAATTACAAATAAATAATTCCAGGGATTGATATACTAAAATATTGAACTACAAAGTAATTTGTAATATAATAATCAGGGTATCTGTTCCCTCATTAAACTTCAAATGTAACGTGAGTGCAATACAAATGAAATTCAATGAATACAGTGATATCCTAATATTAAGTTAACATTGATTGGAAGTTATGCCAGAGAGATTTCATGGGTTTTAATGTTTTTTATATTGAAGAGGGTAGATTAAATGTTTGCACTGACTTGAAGTAAAAGATTTTCAGAGCACATGATGCTGTCAGTCATGTCAATGAAATCGATCTTGCTCGAAATTTTGTCCCCAATATCCAGGCATTCCAGTAACCTGTCGATTATGGCATTGCATCCCCTCAAGTCCCTCTTCAGTCGCTCAATGTTTCTCGGATTCTTGATCTCGTCTATTCCTACGATCAGGACCATGCAGTCGAAGATAACGTGCAAAAACTTGTCCAACAGACATTGTGTAGCACCACTCGCTATCACGATCAGTACCACACTGTCTTCAAATTCCTTCCAGTGAATTGTTGTGTCTGGCATTTCAGTTTTCAGCAGTTCTATCTCATGTGATTTCAGGAACATGTGTACCCCGTTTAGAGAGGCCATTGTTGTGAAAGATAGCTGGATTTAAGATAAATCATACAAATTATTCTGGAATATTAACGTTATATACATTTATAAACTGGAATAAGTATACATTTTTGCATATAAAGAGTGAAAAATGCACCTCTAGGCTTTAGATGACTAACGTCCCAAAATCCCAAGTTGGGATCACTTTTGGGGAAATTGTCCTACAAATTTTTTCCCCTATACAACCTCATAAGTTCATTTGACAAGCTTTATACTTTCTTATCAATTATAAACTAAAATTGAACCGCAAAAAATAGATACCCCTTAACATTTGTCTTATTAAAATAATAAATAGAATCTTACCGGATCGCCGTCATCCTTTCTCCTTGTAAACAAAGGTATTCCTCCTGAAGAGGTCAAACACATAACGTATGCCGTCATGTCTGAATTTTACAGTCCGATTATTTTGTTTACAGTTTGTCAGAGCGTATCTTGTCGTGGAATGTCGCAGCATCAAATGTTCGTTTTACAAACGAATATTTCACAGACAAATGCTTCCTTAAATAATTGTTGGTATTCGAGCAAAGTACATTACTTTGGCAGCTTCCGCTGGAACTGTCAAATGAGGTTTACAGTGCGAGGTAACAATAGGCTAGTAGTTGAGGGTAAATATGGCTAGGCGTCAGCACTGTCCAACTTCGGTCGTCTTCGGTGACTCTCGACTTTGATCGAAAGCTCGCGCCGCAATGAGGTACATGAACTGTTTGCATGTGTAAGTTTGCCTGTGATAATACACTGGAGACTATTTCGCGTGGAATATATGACATGTTATATTAAACAAGTACGGGACTGGGAAATGAAGACAAATTGTAATGTTGCTATTGAAAGGATTGAGTGATATTTGAGGATGTTTTGATATTAAGGATGACTCGTTCGAATGCTTGACGAATTTTTGGTAACTTCGCGAGAACCAATGGTTATTAACATTTGCGAAAATTGTTTATAATATTTAATAATTATAATAACATATAGTTAAAATAGACTATTCAGGTTTCAATTTCAGGAGTGAATTTTTAATTGTACGAACGTCAATTTAAAATTTGGCTGAAATACAGATAATTGTTATTTCATAATAGAAAAGCATGTTTTGCCAGTTTGTAATGAACTTGCGTTAAAGAATTGTTTTAAATGAGAGGGAATTTGATGAATATAGAAATAGATTTGGTAGAGTTCGTGAGTTGCGCCTGAGTTGACTCTTACGGTTTGACACTGATGATTGGAAGGTTGCCTACTTGAAAGGACAGTTTAAATTGAACACTCAAAATAGAACTGAATATTTCAGAAAAATTCAAAAAGACAGTCATGGTTTATTGGATTAAAATTCAATAACTCTGAGAAAGTCACTGTAGACCTGAGACAGACCATATTGGACTTTACTAGATTGGGTAAGTTTCATTTTCACAAGAAGAAAAAAAGCAGAAAAGGTGATAATACGATGAGCATTGTTTAATGAACTGTTGTTTGTTTGTTACAGCTATTAGCAAGTACGGGAAGAAAGACTCCTTACAACTCAGTTGCTTTCCAGGAAAAATCTACCTCGGTAGCTCCCGCCAAACGTCTGGGTGAATATCGAGAAAAAGCCGAAGACAACTGGCAAGAGGAAGCAGACTTTGGACAACTCGAGCAGCGACGATTCAAAAAAAGTTTGTTTGCCGGATTCTACAATGCGAGAGCCTTAGGAGGGTTGAGTTGGTACCGTGAAAACCTTCAAACTTGTTAAAACCATTAAACTTTGTATATAAATATTGTAAATAAATTACGTAAATAAAAATAATTTTTTAAGAAAGGGAATGTTATAAATAAATTGTGTATTTCAATTCATATTAACCAAACAATCAAACTCTTATAATAACAAAAACGCAAAGTTCCTGGCATCAGATTTGAATAATCACTTTAACATAATAACAGTTAATGAAATGTACGATTAAATTGTTGGCTCCAATTGTTACAAGTTTTAGCCTTCGAAGGGAAGTCAATAAAATAGTTAATGCATTATCAATTATTTATTCTTGGTCTATTTTAACCAATTGTTTATTCACTTAATATCATATTCACTTAATATTCATTGAAATCTATTGCAATTTAACATTTTTTTGACAAATTAATAACAAATAGATGAGAATGCCTGAATCCTTTTCTAAAACATTTCAACGAAATTGACGAAGCTAAGTCCGCAAGCGTCATGATGAATTTCCAACTCGAATACTTTGATGACTCACGATAATCGTAACGCATGTACTATTTTCGCGTGAAAGTAATAATTGTCAGGCTAGAGTGGCCGATAAAACGAAATGCACCACTTCGTAATTGTCATCGGATATCAGTCGTTACTCGAGCGCGAAGAAGTATAATTGCAATAACGTTATTCCACAAGTGGCTCGCAAACGATGTAATTTTCGCGCGGCAATTTTCTTCCGCTTGGATTAAGAGGCGAAATTTCAATTAACGTATAAGTGTTCATTAATTCTAGTCCAATCTCGTTTCATTAGCAAGCTCGTAACGAATTGAAGATGTTACATTCTCGAAATGAATATGGGTGCATCATGTGCTAAATCAATGGAACCTGCGACTTTCGTTTCATTTTGCGGCGGTGCGTATTATGGATTAGGATACCTGAACTCTTGATAGATAAGATCTTGATTTATGAGAAATGGCCGATTAAAACAGAAGTGCACATTTTTTATGTGGTTGTATTTACAATACTTAAACGCTGCACACAGGGTAAAATTCGGAATATTATTACGTACACATAAGTTTTCACCTCGCCTAGTAAAAATAAAATCTACATGTTCGATGTAAGGGAATGTTGTGTTATATTATACTCTCTAAATTTCAATAAATTACATTTCATCTGCTAATTATTTTCAAGAGGAAGTTCTATTTCTCTGGGTGAAAAAAGGGTAAATTGAAATCAAAATTCTACCTAAGGGTTTAGAGATACGACTTTGCGATTTTCACTGCTTTATTTATACAAGGAAAAAACCATGATCGCGCACAGCTACCATGAAAAAACGCTTGTCGTTTTCTGCCACGTGGTAGATACATGGTAGATACATGGTAGATACCACCATAGCAGCCTTTTCCCACCACACCGCATGGTAGTGAATCGGTCCTACGCGTGGTAGTGATTTCCCAGGATATCAGTTCATAGCGATTCACAAAAGCCTTTTGTGAATCACTAAGGGTTTTGCATCAGAAAAATCACAGCAGTCTGTGAAAAATCATAAAGCGCACTTAGTGAATCACTAAAATTCTCTATGAAAATTCACAAAGGACGCTGAAAATCTAACATTTAGGAAATTTAATGAAATGCTGTGAACAATCATAAACAGGTTGGAATTCGCTTGTGATTTATCACATCATTTCACACAATTTCGTTCCTTTGTGAATTTTCATACAGAATCTTAGAGATTTCCAGAATGTACTTATAATGTGCGGAAGATAAAATTTGTGGAAGATAAAATGTGTGGAAGATAAAATGTGCAGAAGATCAAATGTTTGCGAAGATAAATTGTGTGGGCGATAAAAAGTTGATAATGATACAACGTGTGGAAGATAAAATGTATACGCCTCTTCAATAAAGCATGTTAAAAAATAATGAAAACTCGTTTTCTGGCGTTAATTTTTTAGGTTACTTTCACCTCGAAAACGAGATTTCATTATTTTTGTACATGCGTTATTGAAAAATGGCGACAGTTGGTTCAAAATCACCGTATTTTTACGCAGAATCAAAGTACGGTCAGTAAATAATAATTCCAAAAGCTAATTTTTTGTTAATTACAAAACATTACTTTTGGCGCGAAATGGCCGATTCAAACTTGCTTTGCGCTTAAGTCCCGAGTGTGTGATCCGCGGGTGCCGCCAACCAGATTGACGAGCCGAGCGACCGACGGGCCGCCGCATCGGACCACAGCGAAGAGGCCCTGGACGTGTGCCGTCAATTCGCTCCGTGACGAGCGACCGACGGGCACAGAGCGCCGAGGGACGAACGTCGTTCGAAGGAAGCAAGATGGGTCGCGCCTTCCATCGTTGCCGTGAGGGGCAACCCATAAGCGGGCCCACGAAAGGCCAGGGCAAGTGTGCGACGCGCGGCTAGGGTGTCGATGTTGGTTGATCGGTACGCGGCGGTAATGAGTCGGGCGGAAACAATGGCGGGAGGGAGCGCGGCGGTGGCATGCGAGCCGGCGCCGTAGAATCGCGACAGAAACGCGTTGCGCGTGTGGGCGATTTGCCGGCGTGCGGGACGGCTCGCGTCGTAAATGCGGCAATGCGCGGCACGTGGGGCATGCAGCCCACCGTTAGGTTAAGAAGCAAAGAACTAACTAGTCATATTTATCGTTATTGTTAAAAATGGCGTATGAAGTGTTTGATTGTTTAACCCTTTGAGCGATGCATTTTAATGGGCAGAGCAAATTACCTGGAACTAAGTTATTATATGTTTTTTGGGTCGCTGAATATGAATCTGAACTCAAAATGGCAAAATTAAAAATGGCTGATCCAATATTGCGGACCAAAAGTAGGAAAAATGCTCATCACTTTCGCAGGCATCATTGCATTTTTCCTACTTTTGGTCCGCCATATTGGATCCGAATTTATTAATTTTGCCATTTCGAGTTCAGATTCGTATTGAACGATCCAAAAACATAAAATAACAAAAGAAATTCACTTTCTATTATTGAAAATCTAATCATTTTTTCTATTATTTATATTGTACTCCATTACGTAAATAAATTAATTATACCCACAAAAAGTTCAAATTAACAAAGTTCTATCAATTTACAATATTCACAAATATTCAATTATAAATGGGTACATACTTTCAATAGTTTCACCAAAAAATCAGATATAGACTCTGTGCTACTAATGGTTACAAAATTATAAACATTAATTTGTTTTCTCAAGCTCGCCACCATCATATCCTATAAAATCTTTATCCTACACATTGCACTATCTCTAGAGAATAGGCGGTTAACAAAAATCGATTTGGTCAAACCATTCAAAAAAAATTCAAGATTTAGAAAGTGTTCCTCAGGAGGAACGCTGTCGCTCAAAGAGTTAAATCCTTCTTTCCTCGCCTCCCCGCTAAGCAGTTAAGGTCATTTCCCGGGCTAAAATATCCGGCTGATTCCGGCAAATAAGGCGTAATCAGCCGGATATTTTAGCCCTGGTTCAATTTCTTTTGTTTGTTTTGATTATTATTTTTCCATTATTCTTTTAGTTTGATGTCTAATTTATTTTTGGTGCTTCGTTACGGTTTAACGGGCACGAGAACCGTTTTGCCTGTTTCGTGATAAAAATAGGCTGGCGCCCAAAAATTTCGATATGATATAACCAGGCCATAGTGTACGGGTGCTTCCTGGGTCCCATCCCGACCGGGGCCTGGGCACACCGTATCCCAGGCGGAAAAATCAGTACTGGCCCAGTACTGGAAGCCGGTGGCTAGTATCCAAGAGTCTTTTTCTGTATCTATGTTGGTTTTGTTGGGACTTATTACACAAATCTGGCAACAATAATCAGTCGCGAGTGTTCCAATTGATGTCTGATCGTACTTTTGTATTGCAAAATCAATGAATTTGTTTGATCAGAGTTCCATAAGAAAACCCTAACCACCGGCAGCCAGTACTGGGCCATTCATTTTTTTCTGCTTGGCATTGCAACATTTAACATTAAAGTTGATATATTAATATTTTTTATTTATGTATGCGAATTTATAAATATATGAATATGCAATATCTCTTATCAATACGCGATACAAACATTCATTAGAGAAATGTACAGAGTTCCTACATTTGACAATTTGTTTCGTGTCTGCGCCATTCAGAATTCATTGTGGCACGAATTATCCACCACGCTAGGTAGCGTCGAGCACTTTGCACCGTGGTAGCTCTCAGTTGCCACGGTGGTAGTGATTTGCCCCTACAATAGTAGCAAAATTCTACCACCGTGGTAGTGATTCGCCACCACAGCTTGTAGTAGCTGGCAGCTACCACAAGTGGTAGCTGCCAGCTGCCATGGTTTTTTCCATGCAGTACACTTGTAATCTAAAAAAAAATGTTTTTTACATCTAAAAGTTAAGAACGCAAGACCTCCGTTCGAAAATTATCCATTGGCGGCCATTCTCGAAGTTGAGCACCTTATCTGAAATCAAATGTATCTGAAAAAAAATATCTCAAATACATTAAATGTAAGGTACTTTAAGCCTTTGCTCGGTCGTAAAGCAATGATTATGATTTTAAGCGCGATTGAAAAAATTAAATTTTTTACTCAATCGTATAAACAAATGCTTTGTTTATAACTATGTAGTATTTGGAGTTCTTATCAGTCGTGACGTCATACGAAAACACGAACGATAAGACACCACAAACTTGTTTAGTGTTTTATAGACAGAATGTACCCCAAAAATGGTCTACTTTATTATAGAGTTGGCCGCATAGTAATTGGTTGATCGTGAATTAATCGCTTGATCTCTTTGAAAGCTAATGGTCGCCATTTAAAAAAAATTATGGTATCGAGAATAAGCGATTTGGTTTGAGTTACTTCTTTTCGACTTACTTACTTACACACTGAGAGAAAAGACCGTAGCTAAATTTTGGCCTAGCGGTAAAATGGGGTTATTGCAGCTACAGTGTAGCTGGCC
>JABFPB010006226.1:0-12278 GCA_022817645.1 Ceratoteleas bidentatus | reverse complement strand
CTCTACGAAAACATAGTGACGATTCTATATAGGCCTGATCTCGGTGGCCAACGGTTGGCAAAGAATAGTCGACGTTGTGCCGACGCTTGGCCAATTGTTTTTTTCTACATGGGATGTTTTCCAGTTTTCTCGCACTCTGCATTATTGTTCTCAGTTAATTTTCAGCTGATTAACTTCAAACTTGGCACACATAATCTTCAAAGAAGCATTTCTAAAGACGGATTTTCGATTAATTTTTTTAACATACAAATTTTTTTAACATAAAAATACCGATATTTTAGACATAAAAATAGGCCAAAATCGGCCTATTTTGTGCTTTTTATCTCAACAAAGCATAACTCGAAAATAAAGAAAACATTTTTAATTTCTTCTTTAGAAATGCTTGATTATAGAATGAGGATGATGTGTACCATATTTGAAATAAAACGAATGAAAATCTGGTCAAGTAATTACGCTAAAAATGCCCTGTATTTGAACTATTTTAATTCATACAATTTTTAATTCATATAAATACTAATGTGGACAAAATAACGAAATTTTAAGTCATTCGGATAATTATGGGTTTTAGCTATTTGGGTTGCAACTCTCCTCAATAATTAAATATCAGATATACTAGTATTTACTAGTACGTATAGTTCCTGTTTGCAAAAATAATGTTTTCCAATATGTAAAACTAACGGTAAACTTAAAAAGTATCATTCGCAGTATTATACGTTTGTTGGTTTAAAACTGTCTGTTATGAATCGTTCAGAATAATATTGTAACTGCTATAAATAGCTGGTATACGCTTTTATTTGATCTGAATTGATAAAAACATTGAGGTTCATTGTACAATACCGATTTTTGTAGTCAAAGGTGTTAAAAGTGGAAAGGTGTTTGAGATGTGAAGGTGTTAAAAACAGTTGAATGTCTAGGCTGATCTTTGTTATTGTGATGAGAAATATAATCTGGTGCTTACGAATAAGTTTCTTGAGCGATGATAATTTTATTGAAATATTCTTGAATTAATCTGTTTCATTCATACGGATTCTTCTTGTCTTGACGAGGGAATTGATTCAGTATTTGTTTATGTATGTATGCTTCTGAATGTGTTAAAAGGCGTCTGACTTTAATTAAAGATTTAGACTTCTCGAAACGGGAACCATCAGAGTGAGAACTGGAACAATGTCTTAAACATATTCGTCTGGAAACTCTCCAATGCTAATTTCGTAATATTTATAATAATATCATATTTATTAACTCTAGAACGTTGACTGGCACAATTTTTGCCATATGCCCTCATTTAAAATTAATATTTATACAAATTAGCATACTTTTGTATGCTTTTAACTGACAATTTTTGTAAATTAATGAAAATGTGAAATATATTTTCCTAAAAGTAACTTTTATGTAATATAATCTATTTTTTATGAAAATAAAGTATGGTTAAATGAAACTTATAAATAGAAATGGATATGCAATCAACCATACAATATCTGTCAAGAAATATTTCAAAAAGATCTGAGAGTGTATATTTAAATAGAACTTTCCTCCCTTTGAATCATCCTCTTATCATACCAGAAATGAACTATTGTATGCGGATGTTACAATGTACGATACAAACTCCGATAAGCACTAAAAATTAATCGCAAACAAATCCCCGCTCATCCTCCCGTTAAAACAAATAATCCCTCAATCTAGTTCGTCCATCCTACATTACAAGACATCGCATCAGATACGTCATTTCAATATTCTCCATTTGCAATTCCTTCCCTAATTAAATCTCCGACAAGAAAAAAGCCCACGGACAAATTGCATAATTACAGCATACAAAAACCATATGTACTCTTTATCCACTACACGGCCCGATCGCGCGATACCACAATATCATAAATTCGATCCCTTCGGAAAGCAAAGGTCCCAATCCTTCATCGCGATCGTTAACGTCTTTATTATGGTTTTTACGCTTTTTCTTATATTCCCCATAAGCACCGCCAATTAAACCCGTCAGCCTGCCAAACATCCATCTCGCGACTAACCTCTGCAAATAAATGAATCCCATCTCGCTAAATTGTCTCGAACTAATGTATGCGCGTTTTGCGAAACATCTGTCGGCCAGAGCCAAACTTATCGTAACCGTTTCGGTTCCTCTTTTTTTACTTTCCCTTTTTTTACTTTTCGCGGCCCGATCGGAAAATGGATCACGAAATTTCGCGCGGAAATCGGAGTCGCGGGTCGTCGCCAATAGCGATCGTAACAACGAGTCGAGGCACTCAGCGTGGCTAATTGCTCGAATCATTAAGAAAAAACATGATATCTAAGAGTCATGGCGCTGCCGCGCTCGCTCTAGTGGGAAACGTCAGATAGCAATCACTCGGTCGCTCATAATGAAAATAATAACGGCGGAGAGCTTGTAATAACAGCCGCGCGCTCCGGCCCGCGACCGCCGAGCAGATGCGGATTCTCGGGTCCGCGACGAAATATCGAACAATGTCGACGTATTGTTCTGCGAAGCGTTTTGCGCGCGGCGACGTGTGGAACGCAATTTTCAATCTTTCCCACCGACATCAAAGTTTAAGATAAACGTGTCACTCATGCTTACGGCGCCTTTGGCGCACGTGGGTTTGGGAAAATCGCAGCCTCGCGACCTTGACGTGTGGATCTGCTCGCGTGATATCAGTTATTATCGCGAGGAGGATGGTTTTAATGTGACAGCGTGCTTGGATTAAAGACGGAAGCTACGGAATTACTAGAAGTGAATGATTATATGAATCAGCTGTACTTTGTTTTATATTTCAGGTACTGCGGTGAGATAAGAAATCATAAAGGTCATTCCTTTTGTGGATGGTGTAGGTTGAATATAATTGTGGATGGATGTATTCTTCTTGTTCATTTTTTGAGTATGGGAAGGATGAATGAACGAGTTTTCTGTTTTGGTCGGTCTAATGACATTCTCAGAAATGGCATTTTCGGATGTATTATTATGAAAGTTTTATGATTCATGGGTTTCTGTTCATAATGAATACGTTTTTCAGTTATCTAGTGTATGTATAATATACGTATATTGTATGTCCATATTTTATTTATGTATAAAGGTTCGCCTAATATATGTATAATGTATATCTTGTTTTATCGGGGTAGACTGTTTCAAAAGTCTTGGTTGAAGAGATGTAAGCATTTGTTTAAATTATGTCGATTTTAATTTCAAATTACGATGTTTTTAGAACGAGAAACCGGCATGATTGGTCGTATAGAACTATATTAACATTTTCAGTGTGAATCATTAGTGGTTGGGTGAATTAGAAATTTCATCGGAAGGTTTTGATTACAGAAGATGAACTGGCGTATTATTTTGATGAAATTGATAAGGTGAATATTATGTGTTAGATAATAAAAAAAGCGATGGTTATTAAGGTGTATTTTTATAAGGGAAAGTGATAGAGAACGACGTTTCATTAAAGTTTAATGGTTTTATGTTATAATAAATTATTTTTTATGTAAGTGATAAATTTAGTCTTTGCATCGGATCATAAACTGTAAAACCGAAGGCTAGAAAATTGTTGAAACATTGTAAGTACCTGATATTTCGATGTATTCTCTTTAGGATATCTGATAAAATCTAGAAAAAATAAGAAACTCGAAAATATCTAAAAGATGTTTCACCCGTTGCCTTCGGAAAACTAATCAAAATTCTACAATTGTCTGTACAAACTCTCCCAACCTCACAACCCAGAATTTCTCACCTTATTTTCTTCCTAACCTCAACCGCAGATCTCGTCATCCCTAGCTAATCACAGTTTCCCCTTTCTCTAATCTCTTTAAAAACGATCCCATAATCTAATCACCAAATCCCCGTAATTTTTCCAAAATCCCTAATTGACCCGTAACCCTTTTCGAATAGCGGTAACCCGTCGTCAGCGGTTCGACGAAAAAAAACCCAGCAATTTGGTTTGTCCGTTGGAGAAGGTCGCTCGAATGAAATGTATCAGCAATCGAGGCGTTATTATATGCCCGCGCAACAAGCGTGTACGCCGCAGCCGGCCGGAATGACGTTGGTCCGCCTGCAGCTTCAGGTGGCACGGCGTGTCTTTCTTTTGTGCGCTGGGGTGCATATATTACTTTCGTCGTCCCTACTTCGCGGCACCCACACTGCAAGGACAGGTGTTGCCGCGCTGCCCCGCGGCCAATTTTATCGCCCGCTCGAATTTACTCGGCGTATTTATTGCGACGCGTCATCCAGCGTCATTAGCCGGCTCTATCGTAAATAGAGATTCGTTAGGTCGGTGAGCCCCCCGCGTCAATTAACCGCTCGTAATTCTGCAAACCCGCAGCTAACCTCCTTTGAGCCCCATGCGACTGACTCGTAAACCTCAGGATTGATTGAACCAAATTTACCGTTCAACCGCGGGCGAAGAATCGCGGAACAACCCGGTCAACTTTGTTGATGCCGAGGGATTCCTCTCAGGACAAGAGAACTTCCTAATATACCCCTAACAACGTGCAGTATCCAGTAGAACTGTTGTTGTTACAAACATATTATTGGATATATTCAACTTTCTTGAATTCAAGTGTCTTTGGTCACTACTCAGGAGGGACAATGTCATAAATATTCGGAAAGGCTGATGACCTATCCTGCTTTTACTAGATGTAATTCTGCGATTCATCGGAGAATTACATAGACAAAATAGGCAAAAACAGTGTCTCGAATCAAGCAAGTTTTTAACGAAGTAGGCATTATAAGCGCCTCAACGTCAAAAGGCTAGAAATTGCCAGTGATGAGCCACTTCTGGAATGTCAATGCCACGACACGGAGCCAGATTTGTGAATACTGGGCCAGTATTCGAATGATATCGCGTAGAGTACTATCGGGCCAGTACTGGGATTCTTCCTTTCCCACTGGGACCTCCAAAGCTGTCTTCTTTTAACACCAGTTATTTTCGTCTTTCATCGTTTACAAATACTTCCGCCCCCAACTAGGCCCAGTTACCTTCTTCACTTAACCTAACATTTCCCCGAAACACGTGACAGTTCGCGTCCCCGGTAGACCTATCCTCACCGACAAGTCCCACGAAAGACCCGGTCACCCATCTCCGAGGAGAGCCCGAGGTACGGAGTCGTCGACACCGCGGCCGTACGGGGAGAGCCTCGGCGGGGGCCGCGACGGGGAGAGGGGGAGGCGTTCGCTCGTAAGATGGCCGCCATCTTCTGTATTCCGGTCGTGGCACGCGGGGCGCGGCAGTCGCGGGTTTTCAATGCCAGTCATCCGGCGGAATGCGCCTCTGGTCCGCACTTGGTATTCGCGGTCGCGCACTTGAAAGGCCCGCGCGGTCGCCCGGGAGGACGTCGGCCATGTTGCCGGCGACGCGAGCGCCACCTAGGCGCTCGCCCGGGTGGCGTCGTCTATGCCGCGTTTCAGGTCCGGCTGGTCGACTTACCGGTTGGGGCAGCTGCTGGAGCACGTGGCGCCGTCGGGAGCCGGGGTCGGAGCACTTGGACCGCGTCGAAACGGCTAGGCCGGCGCGCGAATAGGGAATGGCGCGGCACCGCGATGGTGCACGCCACGGGACGACGGCGAATGCGAAACGAGGCGACGGCGGACTCCGGATCCGGGGTTCCTGGTAGACAGGGAGAGGAATACGAACTAAGGGTTCTATATCCATCCGAGCGACGGAGGAGAGCTATAGCATAGGAGAGCAGAGCAAGGAACACTGGCACCACCCTGGGTAGGGGTAGCCGACGTCCGTCCCGAGTCTTTCCTCATCTGCAAGTCGTATAACCAAGCTAATTATCAAGTTAATATGGCCATTCTGTATGGAGGCACCGGCACCGAGTAGGTGCGAGCAGGACGCAGCCAAAGCCCGTGGCGGGGCGCGCGAGCGAGACGGCTCGAGGTACATTGATATTATAAGTTGCTTCAATCGCTGTATTCATTTGTAAACTAACCAGGCTAAATGTATTCACCACCGCGAGGCGGCGCGCCGATAGGCGGAGCCACGATCCCGAGCTACGACGGCGCCCTTCCATCCTTCCTTCCGTCCTTCCTTCGAACCTCGCGCCCGGCCAGGACCGCTGCGGAAAGGACGTCGCCGTCGATGATCGATCAGAGGCCCGGGTGAGCTTGGCCGTCGCCTTGGTGAGGCCGTTTTTGCGCCGGGTCCGGGCCCCGGAGCAGCGCCGCCGTCGGCGGCACGTCATTACGTTTCATGTATTCAGATTTTTTCCCTTCAGCTGAGCGAACGCCGACGTGTATTATCATTATTCTGGAGCAACTTTGCGCCCACCTCTTTTTTCGCTGAGCCCGTCGCGGGTGGTTTCGAATATGGTACCCGGAGAGCGCCGACGACGACGTTCGTTCGGAGTAAAGATCGCGGAAATGCGAATGCATAAATGCATAAGACCGAACGGTCTGCCGGCATCTCGGACTCGGCGTTGGAGTACCCGCGTCTTTTTTCTTGCGGCCCTCCACGGCAGTTGGCTCCTGCGACCTTTTTTTCCCCGCGGTACGCGTGACTTATGCATTATGCAGAATTATTATTATTGGCGCGAAGTTTTGTTTCCGCGGTTAGCGCCGCGCAAATCAGATTGTTTAACTTCGTCCGTGGTCCAATTGGCCGTGATTGGGGCGACGGAGCTTTCTTGTTCGTAGTCGTTCTTGCCGGACGCTTTTTCGCCGCTTTTTTCCCCGACGGTAATTAGTTTTGGAATAAAAGTTACGCCGCCGTCCTCGGGAGACAAAAATCCCGTCCACGCTGTATTAGTTTCCCGAGTCGAAGTGGGTGTAGGCAGATTCCGAGCGGAGCGACACGAATCTCGTCTGACAAAAAGCGGCCATGGCGGCGACACCAGGCGCGAGATTAAAAGACACATTAGCATAATGTGCGTGTGCCTTCGGAGAATGTGTCGGGCGAATGCGTTAGAACAACGGCCGCTGAGCGTCGTGCTCATTTCGATGGTTAGGCTGCGCAATCGAAATCGAAAACAGGAGTCCAAAAAGAAATTTTTTCCAACAGAAAAAATGCATTGACGAGATATACTTTGACGAAACCCTCCCTCGAGGGACACTGGGATCGCGACGTTTAATAAACTGTCGCGCTCGTAGAATTTTAATATAGCGGCATATTCAGTTTTCTCATCGCGCGCGGGCTTGATAGCGCAAGCAGGCTGATAAGGGTGAGCCTAGGCCGCGAATCGCGCCGCCGCTTCATGCATGATTCAGCCGCAGTATCTCATTTCATCCGGCACCTTTGCCCAACTGTATCTCCTAATGGTAATGCTATTCCTCGGCACACATCTCCCGATATTGCGCTGTTTCACTTTTACTCTCCTTCCACGCAATTCGGCACAATGGCAGCGTTTTTTCATCGCGCCCGGCCCTCGTCACGCGCGAGCCCGCGGACCAATGTACATCTTGCCGATGGACCCGCGGAAGAAGCAGTCCGACGCGGATCCGACGCGGAAGAAAGAACGAAATTGTTAGTTCTCGCTGCTTTAAATTACCATTTATTACGACACGTAAGCCCGGCTGAGGCGGTGGCCGCTGTACCGGCGGCCATCTTGTCCTATCGCCCCAGCGAAGAGCGCTTTGCCGACGTGCGGTTTCCTCTTTTTCGTCGCGTGTTTATTCCATAATTCTATTTCGCCACTTGCGGGAACTTGTCTTGTCGGAGAGGGCGAGGTTTGGTGTAATGATCATTACCTCCGGCGCGCTGACAAGTGAGTTCGGCTGCGATGTTACGGCTGCAGGAAATGGCCAGAGATAACTCTGTCACGCTTATTTTTGCTCTATGACGAATGGTGAGACGTTCTTTCGCCCGCGTCGATTTATTGGTGGAAGTGGATCCGGTGGATGATACTGTGATGCTGTTGCGAAGGGGGATGTGGAGGACGGTGGCATTTGATGATGGTATGGTTGAATGTTGCCAATTTAAGAGAGGTGAAATTGAGGTTTGCTGAAGGGGTGTGAAGACTTGTGATTGGTGGTTTGATTTTGGAATATTGGGTAAGATAGATGATCATACAGATTTGGAATTATGATGAAACATTGAAGTAACATTTTAGGAACTCATGGAAATGAAAGAAGAAACAAATGCAATGGTACTATATTTACCTTGGAGGAGCTCGATGAGAATGTGTCTGCAAGACAATTCAAGCTAGCGCCAAACAACCTGATCGGACAGTTTTGGTCCCCCTTTTCAAATACCTTGCATCCATCAAAACTCAAACGATACATCCTTCAAACTATCCCTAAAGTAGCACACCCCATCTCCAACTTAAACGTATTTACAAGTCGCCTACTTCAGCTTTGCACGGCAGAAAAAAGTTTAATAACTCCACTGCTTTCTCTTTTACACCAACAGGTACCTCCGTCCATTACCTCATCCCATTATCATACAACCAGAATCGCCACTTCGCACCCCCAGATCCCTTTGCCCCATCCTCCCACATCTCCAAATTGTTTCAATTACCACCCAAACGACCATCTAATCCAATCCACGTGCTGCCAGCAATATTCCTCCACTCGATAAGCAACGCGTCTCTCCTTTATATCGCCTCGAATCAGCTCGTCTATGTGGAAATGCCGACCACAAAGTATAATTCCAAGCTGTTCGGCCATGTGCTCTGTATGTATATCCACACGCGCGTCGCTGCTTTTTTCCGCGCCGCCATTGACCCCTTAAGCGGCCGTCCTTTGAGCCACCTCCACGGGAGGTTTTCATAACTGACCAGTCAATTCCTTACCCACCACCCCCTTATCCATTTATTCCCGTAAGACGCTCGGCGTTACGCGGCCCTCGTTCGCGCGGAAGATCGCGCACCAAGGCAATCGTTTTATCGAGCCACGGCGATCCTCATGTTTTTACATCGAGGCAATTTTTCCATCGCGCCCCGTTGGCTCCGTCGCTCTTCCCGGCCGTTGGCCGCGCCCCGCCGAGCCACTCGACCGGCCGAAATTCGAACGGACGTTACGGTGAAATCATTCGGCATTATCCTCCCGTCGCTTTACCGTCGCTCGCTGCGATCGCATACAGATAAGACGCCGGAATTCCACCGGCCCAATCAGGCCGCGACGCCTAATGCGCGTTTCTTTTATCGCGCTTTCCTGCCGATCGGTGCGCGTCCCAGTTGGCCTGGCTTGGCGCCGGGCCCGGGATTGGTCTAGGGGGTTGCTGTCCGCGTTCCGCCGACGGCCTCATTATACGTTGACCTAAGAAAATCAGCCGTCGCCCACCGACCACCCGCTCTCGGGAATCTTTCGTCCACCGGTGGCGTCGACTGCGTGGCGAGGGTGCGCCCAACAACCGCGCCAGGTGCCCTCCCATCCCGCGCAACCCAAACTTCCTCGGCCAACCTACTAAACTCCGTGCGATGTACCTTCAGCAGCAGTGGGGCGACTCATCGCTTATGGATACTGATGACTCGCGCAATGAACTCGGGAACAGTGTATACGAGGAAAGCCACCGCCCTCGCCGCATCCCCCGCGCCACTCGATCCTTCTTCGCCGCGCGCTCAATCTTCTCCGCGGTGTTCAATAACATTTCCCCCGGCGAATCAAAGGGAAAGCTTATCGAGGGAAAAGGAAGGCCGGTTTATTGCCGCGGTTCCATTTTTGTTTCAATTCCCGGGTCGTTTTTTTTGGTCGTTTTTTGCGAGCTTGTTGGATATAGTAGAATGGGGGGTTTTCAGACGCAGACCGGACACGCGGACGGCAGTTTTGCACGCGTCCCGGCCGCAACGGCCGGGTACACGTGCATGCCGTATCTGGACTTAGGTACCCGCGTGCATGGACTTGCGGACCGGAGCTCGCCGTATAATAAACCCATAAACACCCCTGGCCCTATATAACGGACTCACCCCATTTGATATATAAAGTACCGGGCAGGCCGCGGCGTTCGGATACAATCGAACGGCGCTGCCGATGACGCAGGCGATTTTTTTCATAAATTTCCGCGGGGGCGCTTTATGACAAATACTGTAATAACTGCCGCGACGAGACGCTGCCGGTGGATAAATCAAGATGGGCTTTGACCGGACTGACCTTGGAGTGGTCGTCGGTTTCTTCTCGAATCGTCTATTTCTAGTAGCGGTGAGGGAGAGTCGGAAATGGGCCGATTTGAATAAAAATTTAATCTATTTGCATGGTCATATCGTTCGGGGAAGTGAGTTTGAGATGCGGGATGTTGGTAGTGGGTTGGCTACTGGGTCTGACTATTGTCGTTGATTTTCCAGAGTTTTTCTGGAAGTCTCGAGTGTTTACGTCGAGCGTGTCGGCAGATGTGTTTTTAATGATAATTGTTGCATTATTGTTGCAGGTCCGTGGTACCAGACAGAATCCAGATTGATGTTATGTTGATAAAGGAAAAGGATATTGCGATTCCAATTCTCTAAAACAGGATCATAAATGCTTTTGTGATTCCAAAAGCCTCAAAAACAGAATCATAAAGACATCTTACTCCGATGTCATCCCTCAAACATCACAAAGTGACGACGATATTTTTCCTCAGTACTACCCCTCTAAACACCAACTCTTCCCTACATAATCGATCAACCCTTCACCACAGATTCCAAAAAAAACCTTCCTCAAATCGCGACACGCGCCTCCCCATTCATCCACCTCCGACCTCGAACGCAAAAGCACTTGGGCGCGAATTATAAATCATGGATGCGCGTCATTCGGGACGACCTTGCGTTAGCGCGTTGCACGCGGTGAATAACTATCGGGGCGCCGTGTCTGATGCTCGGGAGCCTTGCAAGAGCATACCTAAACACCCAGATCGTTCGACGGCCCGGTCCGTCTCCGTCGCTCCTTATCGGCCAGGCGATCGGCCTCTCCCTCGCGCCTCCGTTCCCGTGGCCGTAACATTTAAGCGTGCCGTAAGTGCAGGACCTTAGCGCGCATCAAGGAAACAAACAGCCGGCGCGCGCAATATGAATTAAACATGCTGATTAATAATTAACAAGTCGCCGGCTCCTTGCGTATGCCGGTGCCGCATTCTTTTCTTTTGCACGGCCGATTTGCTTCCGCGCCGGTCCCCTGATTTGCATGCGCCGAGATTCGGGCTTCCGGGGCATCGAGCCTACGGTGCCCGATCCGCTTGGTCTAGGTCAGCTTCATTATACCCGGCGAAAAGTGAGAGTGAACCCGGGGGGGAATCGATAGACGCAAGCATTAATAAACATGAAGACGCGAAGATGAGCCGCCGGGGTTTCATCTTCGGGCTCGCCCATCGTGCAGTGCGAGCACGGAGAAGATCAAAGCGAGGGGGGAGAGGGGTATGACGATTGGAATTAGGTGTGTTGCGGCGTAGAAAAATAATTGGTTACGTGTGTTGTGCCACGCGGTAACAATGGGTGCGCGCAACGAGCTGGCCGTCCAGAAAGGAGGGTGACGAGTTCAGGAAGCATAATGAGGAACAAGAGAGAAAACGAGGAACCAGGCTGCGAAGGACACGAGATCCGTGACGCGGTAGATGTACGGATTAATTAGCGATAAGGCTTCTAATGAGCGGCAGGTGAGCGAGTGGCTGGCCGAGTGAGCCGCCATACGGCATTACCGCGCGTTACCGCGAGCCCTGTTCTGGTTGTACGTGTAGTTACTAATAGAAACAAGCGAGGAAGTGTGCTAAATAAGCAGCGCGCGGTTATCGCGGATCGACGCGAGGGCTTTACTCGCCCGCGGGCGAAATCGGGCTCGAATTACGTGGGTGCGTATCTGCGGGAGGGCATCGGATTAAGGGGACATTTGGCGTGGAGGATTGGGTGGGTGATGGAGACAAAGAAAATGATTTCGAGGCGGGTCAGATTCAATTTCAAAGTCGGGAAAAGGAGTGGCGGGAATTTCCGGGTTTAATGTAAAGATTTGGTGAGGTGTCCTAAACAAGTGTCTATTCCTAAACAATATCAGACACTTCTTGTAGACACTTTTTTTTACTGCGTTGTAGATTTGAATCACAAATTAGTGGATCTACAAATGAGAGTGTAGATCCACTAATAAACTTTAACAGGTTGTTAATAAAATAGTTTTGCTTACTTTTCAGGTGGAAGTACTTCTGCGAATCTACCCACATGGAAAAAAGAAATCCAGATCTGGACGTAGTCTGGCAATAAACCGGTGGCCAAACCGACTCCAGATATGTTTTTTCCACGCGGGTACTTTTTAGATTTTAATTGTCCCTTCATACAGTCTACACTGAAAAAACTAACCTAAAAATTTGTTTTTAATACAAACGATTCCTTTTAAATGAAAAGGATTCCTTTTCTGCCAAAATGATTTCTTTTGTGCCAAAATGCTTTATTTTGGC
>JABFPB010006225.1:0-12279 GCA_022817645.1 Ceratoteleas bidentatus | reverse complement strand
GAATCTCGCTATGGTCCGCAAATCAACATTTGATCACTACTTTTTGTTTAATTAACGAAACATTGATTTCGCGCCAATCCGCCGATTCAAACTTGCTCTTCGCTTGAGACATGGCCTTAATTCTCATTTTATCTGTATGCTGGATATACATCTTCCAACCGTCGATTTATGTATTGAAAGATGGGGAGGATTATGTAAGGTTACAGGTATTTCGGTACGAATTATCCGAAACTTGGAAGAATCATTTTTTTCATCGGTGCGACTGGCCCTTCAGCGCGTGTTGCAGTTATTGGATTATCGTGCCACATATCGCCTCAATCTACGCAGAGATCAACACATCTGCTTAGAACAAATTCGTTGACCAGTTCACCACGATACAGATTCCAACCATTAATCGACCGTTGCTGATCCACGAGGCCCTCGTTACGAATGCCGATTGAATGCCGTCTGACCGCCATTTTGTTCCTTTCTTATTCCTTTTTATATTTTTGAACGAACGTCTTTGGCGTGCAAATTTATAATGTACTAATCGTCTTGCGAATAAGTTCTTTTGTCTTTAAAGTTATTTAGTATATTTGACGCGATTTTAGTTTTTGGTTGCAACCAGTATCAATTGACCAATTTCGCACACCAGTGTGAAATTGAAATATATGTGACGAATTTATTAGATTATAGATATAACTCGTGAAAAGTCTCTTCGCTTTATTTAGAACCATTTATTAATTTACCATGTACCTATATGATTATACAGCGTTTTAAGTATAGTTGGAAAATTAAGAAAATTAAAAGTTCAGTCAAAATAAAAGGAAAACCTTCAGTCGTGAAAATAGTAAAATGTCAAAACTCACAACTATTATGTATATTTTAACTTCTCCTTGCTATTAGGGTACTCCTATATAAGCAATATTAATAATTAACAGAATAAACATATTTTTAAATACTCATAAATTTTGTTAAGTTTAGACAATTTGGTTAATTTGTCAAATTAAACAATTAAGAAAAGTTGGTAAAATTAAAAAATTTAGAAAAATTGAAATGTATTATTGTTATGCAGATAAAAGAAAAATATCATTCGCACCTCAGACCGAGATAGTACATTTATTGTACCTTGAATATTCCCCCCATATTACCGAGTGTACCAAGGGGGGAAAGTAAGGCAATTTTTCCCGTGACACACACGGTGCTTTTGTTATCAAGTGCAAAAAAACTACTTAATTTTCGCTTGAGGAGCAGGGCGGAAAGTTGTTAATTTCTTCCCGAGGGAAAGTTCTGAAGAGAACTTTCCGAAGCCCGAGAGGATGGAAAGTTAGTACTTTCCGTGTACATGATACGATCTATATTGCGCCCTTGATACGAAATATACTATCTCTTTTTAAAATGTTTTAAATGTTGAACTTTTTTAATCAATTAATTTGTTTTTACAAATTAATGAAACTTGTTCCGTTAATTTGTTAATTTTATAGATTGTACGGGATTTATTCCGTTACTTTTTATTTTGGTAAGACTATTCAATGGTATTTGATGTAAAAGCCATTGCAGTTAATTACTGATAAATTTCGACCAATTTACAGTTTGTTAACAAATTATTTTATGCACTTAGGGCTTGGACGGTCATTGATTATTATCGCCCTCGGGCTATATAATTCTCTCGGGCTTCGCCTTCGAGCATTATTACAGCCCTCGGACCGCAATAAATCAATAACCGCCCGCTCCCTCCATAAAGCACTATATTGTGGTTTAGGTGCCTCGGACACGCACCTAAACCACGGCAATAATGCACTATTTCGTTAAAAAACTGCCCATGTCTGGTTCAAAGATCTGCAGAGATTTTAATATAAATATACATTTATGATTATTAATTTGGAGACAATTAAAATCAGCAATTAATAAATAATACATGTGGCCACCGCAATTGCACGGAAAAAAAGTTCTGTAATTTTCACAAGAATTTAGAACGTAGATATTACAGGACTAACATCTTGTGACAATAACAGAACTTTCCTATAGTATTTGCAGTATAACTGAGCCTGTTATATCTATAGTCCGCAGCCTATAGATTCTATAGGAATAATTAGTGGCGTAGCACCACACACAGTGACAAAACCGCTCGTTATATTTTGAAGTTAAGTTGCCTTCAGTTCACATGAGGCAAAGAACTGAATGCCGATGATACTCGCGAACGTTGTTTTTATTTAATTAGTGACGTATCATCGAATTTCGGATGATTTTGTCATTTGGGCGCCCAACCGGGAAAAATTGTGGGAGTTGGAACAACTACAAACTGTAGTTAAAAGGAAGTAAAAGTTATTTCAACTCCAATTTTTAGTTGTTTGTAGTACGCACAACTACGATTAGTAGTTAAATATTTAACTACGAATACAGTGACTTAACTACGAATACGAAAACCTTCAATACAGTGACCATGGAAAGCTCCAAAAAGGGGACGGAGTCCTTACCGTAATCGGCAGTGAAGCCGTGCGATTATCGCCACGGCTCACTGCCTATTTTCGACGTTTCAAAACTATCGAAAATCGCCTGCTCTGTTCGTTGCGAAAATTGCAACACATTTCTCTCCGTGTACATTTCGGAGTTGATGTAACGACGGTCGGGAGTTGAAACGGCTGCAAATATCGGATCGTAGCTACATTAGCTCCGAAATGTAATAGATTTAACTACGGTCCGATAGTTCTAGCCGTTTCAATTCCCGTTGTAGTTGAACTCGTAGAAATTAAAAACCTGTTTTTTCCGTGTGATAAATTGAGTCTTTAGGTGCAATAATAGCTTAAAGACACTTAGGTCGTTTTTTCGGATAACACGATTTTTGGATGGTACAGAATGTGTAGTCTCCAAAAAGTCATGTTCTCCGAAAAAACGACTTGCCATAAGTGTCTTTAAGTCATTATTGCACCTAACGACTCAATTGCTGATGTATGTATAATTTAAAGAATTCTTTTCTCCACTTTATTAGAATATAGATGATGGACATATTTCTTCGAGACGTGAAAGACGTTTATTCTCAACGAATCTTCAGTATATATAAAATATGTTTTTACTTAAACGGTTTATGGCCGTATCAAAAAGTAGCTGCATTACGATATCTGTTAGATTTTTATTTAATATATTCTATCCCAGCAGTTCATTTTCTGGTATAGTTTTTAAATAATGTATAGTTTTTAAAAAATATCATATTGCAACACATGCGTCGGGATATAATACTGTAATAATATTGTTAAAAATACTATATAATCAATTTTCATAAAAATGATTGTCATGAAATACTATTATAAATATGTCAGACGTAAAAAGAGTATTTTTCAGGTAATTTTTATTCACAAAACTAGAAATGATATGGTCCTATGTAGCATGACTCTCATCGTTGCAATTTGTTTAAATTTTTCTCATATACTTGCAATGTATATGAATCTCAATCGAAAACAAGTGGGTTTCAATTTCAATCAATTTTAGTATTTCTTAATTTTATAATTATCAAATTTGAATTTTCAGAGTAAAGAGTTGCATGATGAAGTACAACATGTTTGGGAAAGTGTCCAATCTGAGATGGAACACCAAAATTTACTAACCCAAACTGCCGTAGCATTTTTTGTGATTAAAATAGGCACAAGTATAAATAACATTTCCACCAATAATAACGTCTCTATAATTATTTCACATGAAAACTGAAAATTTGTATTGTAGTAATTTCTGTAATCTTCGTCGGAGTTACTTTGGTAATTCCACTAGGATTAAAAGTCATAAGAACATTGTATCCCCCGGAAGAACCCACTACAGATCTTATGTTGTTCTGTCTTCACCCAGGGGACACGTTTTACGGTTTCCTCAACTTTTATGTTGCTCATATTTATTCTTGGACAGTACTTCTGCTTTGTGTTTCACATTATATGATATATTTCAGTTCAATGATACTTTTTTCAACCCATGCAACTGCTTTCTGTTATTTAGTCGGGTAATGAGAATCTTATGATTTGCGAAGTCAAAGTTCTTGAAAAACATTAGCCAAAGTAATTTTATTCTAGACAATGTTTCGAAAAAATAGGAACGGAAACTTCCAATAAAATTATTCCACATATCCGATTTTGTGTGCAAAGACAAAATAGAGCATATAGGTGGGTAAACATTCGTATAAAAAATTCTGTTTGCAATTTTGGAATTGTTATGTTTTCTAGATTTATGGACCTTATGAAATCATACTTTGAACCTCTATTACTAGCTAATATTCCGACAAATATTTTATCTCTTGCTTTTTGTTTATACATGGTAAGATTTTGCTTAGTAATATCAAATATCACTTTTTATAACAAAATATTTGTTGCAAACTATTTATTTGAGAATTATCTCATATTAACAGACAAAGATCTCGGTGAATAGTATATCAGTGTTGATGTATTTTGGACCATGTTTGATATTGACATATATTTTCAATATCTGGATGAGCAATGTCGGACAGCAATTCATCAACGGTAGCGAAATATTGATTGATTCATGGTATTCGTTTTTTCTTAATAAAAAAGGAAAACTGTTTATTAATGAAGGAATGTGTCTAAGAAATCTATCATTTTCAGCTGTAAATCAGATTGGTATGAAACGGATCTAAAAGGGAAAAAATTAATGCGGTTTATAATGTTTCGCAGCCACAAACATTGTATGTTCATGGTAGGAAAAGTGTGCTGCATGTGTCGAGAATTTGCCGTCTGGGTAATATGAAAAAGGAATCTACCATGTAAAACGCTCAATAGAGTTGTATAAGAAATTAACTGGTACTCTGTCTCTACAGTCAGGCAAATTGGCATTTTCTTTTTTCACGCTGTTGAGTGATTTTTAAGATGATTTTAATTATCTGACCAAACGGACTATTGTAAGCAATCATTTTGGTTTCTGATACGTAACACCGTAGTAACTACGGTGTTACTACGGTGTTACGTATCCGATGTTACGTACACCGCAGTAACTACGGTGTTACCGTAGAAACTACGGTGTTACCGTAGTAACTACGGTGTTACTGGAGTGAAAATTTCACTCCGTACCGAGTTCGATCAGGTTTAATCCGAAACGGAGTAACATTCGCGGTGTGAATTTCGTTCGAAGTTTAGTTTGATATTGATAAAAACAAAACACATACATTTTTCGACTTTAGAAATTTTATTTACTATTGAAATACATAATTAACCCAATTTTCTGAGTGAATGTGCATCATTTGTTGTTACAGTTAATACTTTATTTTGCACTCCCAAGTCACTGAAAAACAAGTGTTTTAATTTCGAACACTTGGGAGCCATTTTTCAAACGTTTAGACGTGTTTAATGTATTTTTTAAACACGTACAAGTGTTTTGAATGTCGATCAGTTTGTACTAAATCCGTGATGAAAATTTCTCTCAAAATATACACGGAAAAAAAATTGGTGCAGAGGCTAACCCTGGTAGAGGGCATCTGTTAATCTTGTCGACTGGAGCAGCTGCTGCGCCACACTGGAGCAGTCGGTGTGCCAGTGTGGTGCAGCGGCTGCACCACAGAATCAAACCATTATGACGCGTTCGCGACTTTGGGGTATCGGCTGCTCCAGTGTATCATGTTTAATCAAATTAATGTAGTGATATTCGTGTGCTCGTAACTTCATTTTATATTAATTTTCCTTCTCCTGTCAAAAGTTCCTGAGAATTGCCCATATATGTAGATGTATAAAATGTTTTTGTTCTATCAGGGCCGTCAAGACGGATTCAATACTGAAATTATTAATCCGTGATACAAGACTTTGCATTGAAATATACCCTCAAAAAGCAGCGAATCTGTTAGGACGGAGACAAAAACGTGATTTATTCTTATTGAAAAATTAGCAAAATGTGAATACGCGTGAATACGAATCTGGTTACTGGGTCATCAATGTAAAACTATCGACAGTTTTACATTGATGAGATGGGAGAAACTATCGAACCTGCCGAGATTTAAGCAAGCCTACTGTAATCTGGGCTATCCCGGTCATCCAGCTGCTCGTATACGCCGCTACTATCGTCTTGCAAACATTCGCCAAATTTGTTCCGATTACATATCAGATTGGCAGTTCTTTCATCAAACTAAGCCGCGGTCTTAACCGCATCACACTTTGCCCGTGCGAGGTGATCGTTTGGTGTGATTTGCCGTCCGCGAGAGCGCGTCAACCCTCGACTCCGTATCTGAATAGCGAAATCCTCTTAACAACATTATTCCTTCCATAGCAGCCGATAGGTTATCTGAAGCCAATGAGCGGCCGGGTGAGGAGAAGTGCCCAATGCAGGTGTGCGCGAGCGATTCGCCGCGCACCCCCTCCGCCAGCGCCATCTCAACCCACCCCACCTCAAAGCTACCGACATCTGTGCGCGTCGGCAGCTGCACGCGATAACGCGGCGAGCACGACGGTGTGGCTCGCTGTCACCCTGTGCGTACCAGCGCGTACCCCTCAGTCCTTCCAAATCAACTCATTGAAACAAACGAAACTTTAACACCCTACGCAGAGTGTTAATCCAGTCCCCCTAATCCCGATGAAAAATTAGTCTAGTTAAATGGAGACATTCGAATTGTATACTCCCTTGCAGAGTACTTCGATAGAACATAAAATATAATATACATATATTAGATGAACGTTTGTACAAGAAATATACATTAGTTGTTCGAAGATGATATCTTGATAAGTATATCGACGGGAATACAGTATCATATATATGTAATGTGGATATATGAGATTTTTATACAGATCATTTTCCATTATATATAATATAATATATAAGCAAAATATATCGAACATCCCAAGCATTATTTTTAGAGATACATGCATCTCTTATTAGATTAGCATTAACACGTCGTTTACCATTTCTCCGTTTATGTTTCTTTCCAGTTTTCATCCAATCAATCTTTTCGACACTTGTTATGGCTGATGAGTTCTTTCATAATCTGTGACACACATAAGGTGTGTCACAAATTATTGAGTCAAGAGTCCCTTTTTTATTTTTCAAAACTGTCCCCATGAGTTTAACTGAAGCTGCATTGAATAGCTCTGTCGAAGAAATTAACTTCGTAAATCCTGTAAAAAAATCTCATATGAGTTCTCATATGTAAAGTTCTCACTTAACTCAAAGTCCGGAGATCTCCGGAGAATCTCTTTTTGAGAAATTCTTATATGAGATTTTGTTACAGGATTTACGAAGTTAATTTCTTCGATAGAGCTATTCAATGCCAGCAGAATCAGTCAAACTCACGGGGACAGTTTTGAAAAATAAAAAAGGGACTCTTGACTCAATAATCTGTAACCCTGTATAATTAATTTCTGAACTTTCCGTCAATCGAGACGCCACTATGAAAGAATTTTTCAATCTCTTTTTGAGATTTTCTCCGGAGATCTCTGGACATTCATAGCGTGAATCTCCGGAGAATCTCCGGATATCGGGGGGTGTGCTATTAGGGATGTGTATTTCTGGAGGTATTCATGCGTAACACCTTACGTTAAACACTGTACAGTTACAGCCTCGAGCTGTCTTCACCAAGTTGAAGTCCGTGACAAATCCTTAGAGATATACTAAAAGCATTAAAAGAAAACCATATAATATCAGGATATATTTTGTCGAGAATCTATAGCTTTTAGTTAGATTACGGATTTCTCATTTTTGCATGAAAAGACGATATTATTTCATGGAAATAAAGATTCGAGCGCTGTCGAACGTGGATACTGTACAAATTCACTATAAAATTATATAATATACAATATCTGTTGAGAATTCTGAATCTACCCAATGAACTAGGTATTTCCAGAACTGGCCAATATTTGCCCAAAGAAGTTAGGACCAAATAATAGGACGGAGTCCTATTATTTTTTACCTCATTTTTTTACCAATTTCAGTTCAGTCCCACGTTAAGTTGACTGGGTGCAATTGAATTGTCAATTCCAGTATAATTTATTATATTCCAGTGTATTGATGGTTCTAAACCTTAACAGAACATCTCGCAATCTCCGGAATAGTTCTGTTAGGGACAACAGATTTTGAATCCTTAGAGAAAAACTCGTTTTCCTTCAATTCTTCCATTCAAACAGTCAATAATTGATTCTTCTCTATTCCATTATTTATTATAATTTTTAGATCGATGTTTCGTACAATTTGAATTCCCATCTATGAATTCATTCACCCTGTATAGATTTCAAATCAAGTAAAACATTTTCCATGCACTTTAAATGAAACAGAATCCGGCTCGAAATCTATTCTAAACTATAAAAAATCCTCTGCCAACTTTACACTCGTTGGTGTAAAGCGGTGGTGTGCCAATTTGCACACCATTTGGTTTAAAATGAACACTTTTTGGTGTAATATGATCACTATTTGGTGAAAAATGGAACGGTTGGGACAAATAGTGATCATTCTCTAAAGAACTGTGAAAAAACTGAAAAATTGTATAATTAGTCAGACTCTTTGCGAGTTCCTCCTTCATTATCAGAGATATTCAGACAATGTCACTCTCAGAATTTCCGAAATTTGAGAGCGCATAGACCCGAACAGCAACCATAAGGCCAAAACCTGTACTTGCATTCGTTTCGACATGTTTCTATTCGGTTTCTGAGAAATCCTGCATTTTTCAACAGGATGATTAGCGGTAAACCGGCGCTGCTTCTGCGAAGACTTATAAAATAGTTAATAAAAATAGAACACCTGGAATGTATGGGGTCGATTTATCGGATCGGTGTTGGAAGTGTTAATTGTAAGTGTGTGACAATGTGCGCGGCCAGTCGTTGCAGGCAGCGTTGCGTTCGAGCCGAGCGGAGGAGGCGGACGAGGCAGTCGCGGCAGAAGAGTGTCGAGGGGCAAGATGGCGTCGCATAGGCCGACGGCGTTCGTGGGGAGGCCGCGGCTCGTAGCTCAGGCCCGTAGTATGGATTTGGCCGCGCGACGCGTAGGCTCGCGCGGAGCCCGGGCCGTCGATGCGCGTGTCGTGTAACGCGTTATGATAAGTGCGTCCAGCATCCAGAGGGGAGATCAGTGACCTTCAGCCATGGTGGATAACAGTTGCATTATCGAGGGCAACGTCAAGTTCCGCGACGGCAAGAAGGTGAGCGCCGCAGCGGTATTTCGCGACGCCGGATATTTCGCGAATGTCGGCTTTGCGCCGACAACTGTCTCTTTGCAAGACAAAAGCGACAGTTGACGGGGGATGCTGCGGGCCGCCGCTTTCCTCTCATTTTCAGCTTCGATCTCGCGAAACGCTTAGCAGCTAGAGCTGCACAGCCGAATGTCCGAAAACTATGGTTTAAGCAACGAATTCGTAAAAGGTGCAATAAATATTGCTTGTTTTGCGATTCTTACTCTGCAGAAACAAAATATTGTACTGATATTCGTATAATTTCATTTTCTGATAATTGCATAACTCACATATTCTAAGATATTATTAATACAATAATGTACTAAAAATGTTAATTATATTTGGAAAATATCTCAGTATATCACTGATATCCCAGGAATATTGATGGTGATGTTTTGAGGACATTTCCTACCTAATATCAATTAATATTGCAGGAATGTTTCTGGCATATATTTATGTTTCAATAATATTTTCAAAATATAATTTAATATTATGTGGTGATGGAGTTTTTTTGGGCAGACAGTGTTCAATTTTCGGAAAATATATTGAGAATATTGCTGATTATCCGCGACATCTATTACAATAAACGCAGAAATGTCTTGGGATAATCTTTACTTTTTGGGACATCCTACAGATATTATGTGTGATTCATTGAAATTCGCAGAACCTACTTCCAATCGCGTGATTGGAGTCTCCTCTAAAAAAGACTTGATAAGAATGAAAAAATATTGAATTTCGAGCGGAATTCTGCACTCGTTCCAACTGTTTGGGATTCGTTTAATTCGGTTCGAATTATATAGCGGGAATTCCAGTCTGAAAATTCA
Source organism: Ceratoteleas bidentatus (assembly GCA_022817645.1). NCBI lineage: Eukaryota > Metazoa > Arthropoda > Insecta > Hymenoptera > Scelionidae > Ceratoteleas > Ceratoteleas bidentatus. The sequence goes on along the minus strand of JABFPB010006225.1, from coordinate 2,343 downwards.
AATTATACTTTTTACAAATGTCTGTCTAACTCGAACTGGAAACAATAGCAGAATTCATGTCTGTCTGTTCGATTGTAAATGGTGGAATTGAACGAATCATTTTCTAATAATTCTAAATGTCTAAATTCTAAACCATCCACAATCGTTGGAATAATATAGAGTAGAATTCCAACACATTCAGATAAAGTCGTTTTCCACTTTGATGTGGATCTTGCTAATTTCTTGCTGAATTTGTTATTGCTGTTTCTTCGCTTCCGGAAAACAATACATTGCGGAAACCAGTTTGCGTAACTGTTTTTGGTTTCGTTTGACGGCGAAACATGGCTTTCCAGGAATGTAGTCACTCATTTTCCGAAAAGAAGATCGTTGAAACATCGTTTCTCTGTTGCATTGTTTTTGCCATAAAATGCGAGCTCGTGATTCGACGAACTGGTGTGGTGGAATTTCGCGAGTTTTCGCTGTTGGTAAATAAATGAGACGTCGAATTCGGTTGAATATGCATGGCACACTTGGCAGGGTCGCGATGCAAAAATGCGCCGGACTAAGGCTCGTGCCGTATTTTCGCAGCGGAAAGACGTTCGATTGGGCGCGCGTGCCCGCGTGCCTCTTTGTCCCGTCGCTTTGTTTACAGTGCCGGCGTCTTCGTCGGCAGCCCTTCGGGCGCTCGCCAGAGGGCGGCGATCGCCCGATTTGCAGCCCCGGAAAAAGATGCGGACGCCCGCACGCTTGCGTTCCTTCTCGTCTGCCGCTTCGCGTTATTTATTCCGTGATAATGATATATATGCGCCACATTCGCGGGTTCATCGCGCTGTATAAGCATTGTATTTTCATCGGCAAGTGCCGGTAAATACTTCACAAATGTATGCAATTAATAGTGTCTCTGGTTCTAAGGTAGAGACTTTGCATGCACCAGTTATTTGAATGTTAGAAACGAATTATTTTTCAAACAAATCATGAATACAAAAGAATTAAAAATGTAATGAACGTTTAGGAACTTCCGGAAGAATACGTTTATCTCGGCAGAACTGAAGTGTACAGAATGTTTCCTAAACGGAACAGTATAAATTAACAGCGTTTTGGGGGGAAGGTTGAGGATATTTGTAAAACTTGTCTGTAACCTCAGATTGTTCGCTGTATAAGGTTTGATGGAAATTTAGGGAGTGTTATTCGAAACTACGAATATACGAAATATTATTTTGTGAAGGATTGCTTTCATGTAGGTGATTGCAAACATCATCCAAACGTTTCGTTAATATTTCCAAAAACGTTTCAAATGTTATATACAAGTAAAAAAGATGTCAACGCTTCATCGAACGTGCCTGAAACCTACTGTTTCATTCGGAAAACAATTCCTAAACGTTCTTGATTCATCAGAGTGTCGTTTCTATATTTACAAAGTAAATACACTCAATTAATAATACAACCCTAGTAGAAAAAAATCTGAAATAATTCTAAATTAAACACGATTTTCTAAAAGTTTATGTAGCTCCTATTGCGAAGCAAATCTAATACGTTCTTTACTTTACAATTTTATTTAAAAAATGTATTATTTAAATTTCAATACAAATCGATTACAAACCTTGGTAGAAAAAAGTTTGAAATAAACGGTATGCAGAAAACTTGAAAGTCTGAAAATGGTTGGAACATTTGGAAAGGTTTTGAAATAAAATGTTGAAAAAACTGCCGCGCTGAACAGTGTCTGAAATGTACAAATTTCGTGAGTTTTTTAATAAAATTTCAGCGTTCATTTAAGCATTATTTCAGATTTTATCAGGTCACTCTCTACCAGGGATTCTACCAGGGCAAATTTTAAGGGGAAACTCTGGTCAAATTCAGCTCTATGATATCATTGTAGAAAGATAGGTACTCCACCCACCTTACCTGAAAATTTACAGGTAAGATGGGTGGAGTAAAAGAAACATTCTGCACCGAGAAAAAGGAGATTGCGTAATCACGATGGCTAAAATTCGTAAAGGTAATATTTCACTATTTAAATAGCGGTACCAGGGCTTCGCTCTTTCGAATACTGAACAGATGGGCACGCGCATACATTGGGAACAATACAAATTCATCTGAAAAATTATTTCAATTGCATAGTAATTTACAAAATTGAAGCGATTGAACGAATAATCGTTTAAAATACTAGACACATTAACCTGTCACCATTTTGCATTATACGCCTAGTCCGTTCCTTTGAAATGCTCGGTCATGCCATTTATGGCCGGCAATAATTGACTGATGGAATGTTTATTTTTGGTTAAAACAGCTGCAATAGTTTGTTTACTGAAATGAAAGTATCTTAGAAGAGCAGATTCTGAATTGTTGTTTACTTTTTACGCAGTC
>JABFPB010006224.1:0-12275 GCA_022817645.1 Ceratoteleas bidentatus | reverse complement strand
CGAAAGCGTACTGACTTTGCGATGCTATGAATAGACGGTACGCCTGATCTCAGGCGCACTCGTGCTCATGAAGCATTTCATTTGCTTCATGACACTTCCGACGCCTTTTATTTCCCTTCTCGGAAGTTCGCCCAGAAGCTTCCTCGGGATAATTTTGGAAATCCCAATGGCGGTTTGTGCCTGTGGGAATTTTATGCCACTTTCAAACAAAATTCAAAGAAACCCTTATAAAAAACGGAAAATGGGGCTTATACACAATTAATTAGTGAGATGTTGCTGTAATTCAAATGCGATATGACTGTGATGGAAATGTGACATTAATGCGATTGAAAAGTGACCTTAATATGACATCACATCTGCGACGTCACATTTACATCACACTGAGGCAGAAATTGTGTATCACTTGTGAATTGCAAGTGAATCACATGTGATGCGCAAGTGACATCACTGTGACATCACATTTAGGTCACGGCGAAAAGTGTGTTGTCTGGGAGAAGCGCCACATGTATGTCACAAGTTGTCACAGTGGTGAGGCTTAGACACGCCTCCGAGGTATCACAACTGTGTCACATTCAAGTCACACTCGTGATATCACACATATGTAACACTGACTAGGAAGTTCTTTGGGATTGTAAAGAATATAATGGTTACAGTTCGGCATTACAATGTACACGGTATAACATTCCACCGTACATAATGTTGTTGAGGTCGATTCTGCAGAACCTAACCTATGTTCTATGCAAGCCATGATTGACACTCGCTTCGGAGCGTGCTCTACATTACCGACTGCAATTATGTATATCGTAACTTTACAATACATAGTAACCTTACGATTCATATAGTATCCATTATAATATGAAATTGATACAATGCACGTTGGAAGATATCATTGGCGCAATGTACAGAACCTATTTTCAGTGTAGGACAAATCCAAACACGCAAAATAAATGTCTGGGTTACGAAACACCAAAGCTCGTCTTATCTTGAATACCATGGAGATTCATACGTTTCCATTTCAAGATTCGGATGCATTGTTCTGACTCCCGGAAACTCTAGCCATTGTTCGGTCCTCGCGAAATGGTATATGTGTCGCACAACAGCCTGATCGGATAGTCAAAAGAGCCTCCGTATTGGACAACCTTAAAAACAACACCATAGGATTCCATTTAGACAGGAAGACGCAACTAGTGTTCCACATATATTTGTTTTAGTCACTATTTTTACGATTTATTAGAACTAATGAATTGATTGTAAATTTGACTGTAATTTTGAAACTATGTATGTAAATTTGATTTCGATATTTGTTTGCCTTGTTAATCCGCTATTTATATGCAAATTTTTCAAATTCCTCATGCAGAACCGCGTTGCTTCGGTCCAAATAACCTAACAACAACACACGTGATCGCGACATCACCTTTATACATAAAACTCTATCACCGACATGATTAAATGCATAAAAATGCAAGGCACTGTGCTCGCAATATTTCACGCTCCAGATCATTACGTTGATTCAGCTGAGTACGGTTTGTACGTCGGTGTCCCCTGACTTACGACTTTTTCCTGGCCAACCGAGCTTTTCCAATTTATTATCATTATTACAAAATAATTAGCCGCCGTCAATAAACAAGACGGGCCCGGCTCGTCGCGTAAAATAAAAGCCAAATGAAATTAATAAGCCAGGCGTTATCGTGTAAGGTTTTTTAGAGTAATTTCGGTATACTTTGCACGGTAGTTATATGCCGTGTACGATATGCATAAAAAAAAGACGTAATAGGCACGTATACCGAGCGTCTATTTAAAAAGCCACGGTTAGAGAGAGACAGAGCGAGACGTCGCTGAATGAAATTTGCCGACGAACCGGTTGAGAACCATTACCCGAGCTTGGCTTATAAGCGGACCGAGCATTCGGCCAAACCTCGGAGATTTCAACGTCCACACGAGCGACGTTTTTTCGGTCGCAACCACGACCAGTTCACGGTGATTCGTTAATTTGTCACGATCATCATTAAATTTTCGAATCTGGCGTTTCACCGAATTCGAACACACGACATTCCGTCAATCCCGCGCTCGTCATTTTTATAAGGACGCGTCGGGTCCTGCAATCGACAAATATACATACGTACTAACGAACTTTTAACGAATCTGCACGCCTCGCCTCGCTAAATTCGTTTTCTTAGACAGTATTCAGTAAGTTCTAAATCACTATTTAAATGAGTAGTGATTTAGAACTTTTTGCCAAAGAAGAAGCATTTAATTTCTATATAATGTGCAAAACTTTCTGCAAATGTGGTCTATAAGAGTGTTAAATGTTCCGATGGTTGTCACATGTAATACATTGTTTTAAGCTTCATACAACTTTACCATCTTCGGTAGTATAAGGTTATAGTAAAACAATATGATTTCACTCATCCCATGGACTTATCTATCGCAATTATTCAGAGACCTACATTTGTAAATAAATTAAAACCGTGTTATCCTGATCTCATTTCTCATCACTCGGTTTTATTTAAGTTAACCTTCTTGTTTACATACCCCTCAACATTAAACAAGCAACATTTTCGAACAAGCGAAACTGATCAATATGCAATATTCCACTCGATTAATCGTCGGCCGATCTCATTCCTTCCCCCCTGCCCAAAAAGTGCCACCATATCAGACCAAAATCTTGCCGCTGAACCCTCGTCTCAAATCTCACTTCTCGAAAGTCCAACCGTCGCGAATCCCTGCGGATTCCTTTCCGCGGCGTTCATTTACCCTGCAACCACGCGTGGCGGCGCCGATTATCTGAAAAAATGGTCGTGTTACCGTTTGCGCGGTCAGTGATGGCCAGACGATTGAAAAACACGCGAGTACGCGCGAGATGCTGCCCTGGACAGGGTCGCATTGCACGACGCAGCCCGAGGCTGTCTCCTCTCGCTGGGTGCCTATTTTTCTCGACTCCTCTTTTTTCCTCTTTTAATTCCATCGCCTTTTTCTTCGTTTAATCTCCCCACCATCGACGCACGAGCGCTACACGGCTCGCCTCGCACTCCGTACAGTCCGCTCGGCCCTCCTACTCTCCGTCGCAATATTTATCTCATCGGCCTTTTCTCTCCTCCGCGACTGAGCCTCTTTACTTTCCTTTAACCCCGAACGCCGTGCGACGTTCTCCGTCATATTCGGCGATTCCGCGTCGGCACTAGGGCTGTCGGAAGCGGGGATCCACGCGCCGAAGGTCATCCCTGCGCCGGGACTGGTCCAGGTCCCGGCGCAGCTTCGCCTCGGCGGCCACGCATTCTTCTCAAGGTAGCGCGTGAAAACGTGCCTCGGGAGAAGGATGCAGCGAACCCTCACTCCCCGCGGCCAGGAATGATGGTACCGGGTGGCCAGGGATAGATGGCCGCGCCCTCTCTCTCCGTAGCGGCCGAAGGCTGACGGCGTCCTTGTTGTGGCTACCTGCACGATATCTCTCGAGGCTCTCGATGGGCCTCTCAAAACTGCGGACGAAACGCGGGCAGGGGCAGGGGGCCCAAGGAGAGACTCGGAGAGGTCCGGAGAGAGATGACGCCGGGTGGGAGTTGGACGCCGCGCATGAGGAATATCCGGAGTTCTTTCCTCCTGCATGTGGCTGTGGTAGCGCGCGGTCCAGCGTGGTGGGGGCCCCGAGAGATTTGAGAGGTGCGTGGGGCAAGGCAAGGCGACGCCGGAGAAAGAGGGACTTATACGCGGCGGCGCACACACGCGCACACCTACGCCGGGAGCGAGCGAGAGCGACGCGGCGCAAAAGCGAGAGCGATTAAAGGGGGAGGCTGGGATGCTGGGAGGTAGCGGCGGTATCGGCGGCGGCCATGTTGTCTATCCGGAGAGAAGAGAGAACCGAGCGAGTCCCGAGCGCCAAGGTTCGTGCGCTGCTTTGCCTCGGCGGTCAACTTGGCTCTTTGCGACCACTCTGGACCGATTTTCGGGAGCTGCTAGGCGGCCGAAGTGAGCGGACCTGGTGCGCGAGGTGCGAACGGATGAGTGACAGTGGCCCGGGCTGCCCGGCGAAGTCGCAGCTCTCGTGCGCGAGGTGAAGTTGTCGAGTTTTTCGCCGCCGGCCGCTGGAGGCTTCGATGCGGTAGCAGTCGTGCCAGCTACCTCACCAAGCGTAGCCTCGCCGCGAGGGCGAGGCGCCGCCCGGAATACAGTGCCGACCCGGCGAGCAGCGGCGATGTGACCCGGAACTTTGTGAGCGCGCCTAGTAGTTTGTAGTTCCGTCGACTGCGCCACGACAATCCCGCGACGACAATTCACTGCGCCCAGTGCCATCCAAGCCACCCTAATGCACCCTCGACGACGAGTAAGTATCGCTACGAATTTTCACCGAGCTCGGCCCGAGCAACAGGTGGCAGCTCAGGTAGAAATACTCTTATCGCGTCCTTGTCGCGGCTATTCGGGGACGCGTCAGTTCACTCGCGGTGCCTTTCAGCCGATCCCGAGAAGGCTAAGTTTCCTGGGCCGAAACCCCCGGAACTCGTCGAAACACGTGCGAATCATGGATCCGGCACTCGCGGGGCACTCGTGAAACCGGCCGAAAAGCACGCGTCCGAGGGAACGTCCGATTCGGCACGCGGCCTGCACGGTCTGGGCATCGCGAGGGCGTGCGCGCATAAACACAAACGTAGTCGGCTGTGGTGGGCCCAATCCGATCAGCCAGGGTTCTCTTTGAGAATCAGGTTAGACCGGCCGAACCAGCTCCGCGGCTTGCACTCTGCTCCTCCAGTATATTCACGTCGAGAAGCCGCATCAGCAGCTACCTTCTCCTTCTCCCAATCACGACGTTCCACGTAGTCGGTCGGTTGGTAGGTTGGTAGGTAGACGGTAGGTGCTACTTTACTTGCCTACTCGGTTTCTCTTCCCCTTTTTTTCATCGTCCTTGCTTCCGAGCGTGTTTTTTTTCGCCAACCAAACATAAAACATCTATTATTGCAGTTCCCGCGGCGGTCGCGATCCGAGCGGGATTCCAGTTTCGATTGCGGTGATGACTGCGCCCGGTCCACCGGCGCTTACGGACGAGTTTCGCGAGTTCCGCGACCTTGGCCTAGGGAACACTCGCACGTCAGCCCAAATCCACACGTCTACCATGATGACTTTTGTTCCTTACAGGTTCCCACCTCCTACATATCTTTCAATGTGCCATATTCTCAGCAGCCTGTGATACACTACCCCAGATCTCGGCAGTACGAGCTACCCCTTTTCTTACTCGTAGTTACGTGTACAGACACCGGCGCGTCCTAAAGTCCGTTGTCCACTGTTGTGTCACACTGGGCGATAAGTGGATGACGAGATTAACGAGACTGGAACGCCCGGCCCAAAAAAGAATGTCGACTTGCGCGGAAGAAGCGGATAACGCGCCTCTGCATATGCAGGAGCCTCTGCCTCCGGTTAGTTTTCACTCTTTGTTGTCATTCCATTGCACTGCGCTCTTATGTTTACGTAGAACGTTCTCTCTCGCTTGTGATACAAAAGTTGATACAACTTTTAGTCGTTCGTGTACCTAAAAACACAAATTATAAGACGATTTTTTTTTATTTTTGTGTTATTCACTTTGTTTATTTTTATGTAAAAACCGTTAACCAAAATGACAGCTTCATCGAATGTAAAGCACATTTTCTCTGGGTCATGAAAAAATAAAAACAAAGTGTATATATCTGTCTTGGCAGAAGATGAAAACCATTTTGACAGAAATAGTCGGAGGATTTGTCATTATGTGTTTTCTCGATTAGAATAATGCTGAATTAGTACGATAATTTATCATTTCATATAGTGTTATACAGTTGGAAACAGGAAGGTGGGGGGAAGGCAATTCAATACTTTTTGAGTACCTGGCGTATCGCTGTATTAAACAACATTTTAATTTATAATTGAATTACGTAACGCACGATGCACATTCTCTTATCGCGCCTTCCGACAATAACTTCTAAGCAGCGTTAGTTCTTAAAATCTAAACACTGATTTCGCAATCAATCATTTAATATAATAATCACATTGGACATGAACCTTAGTTACCGAAGAAAATCGTCAGAATGTCAAAAGAAAATAAAGACAGTTGAATAAACAATTTTATGTGCAGACGAGTAGAAGAAACATAGTAAGTATTAGGATGGTATTACACAGATCCACTTCCTAAATTATGGATTTCTCGCAAATTAATTAAATTTCTCGAATACTACAATAGATATGGTAAAACGCTTAAATCAATCAATTCCTCGATATGCCTCGATCATGTTTTAAAATATCGGTTAAAATATTTGACATCATTAATGATTGTTATTATATTAAAAATCAGTTATTATTTGGTTTCGTATTTAGAGAACGCGTTTTGTCCAAAGATATTGGGGTTAGATAATTGTCATTAAAACGCGTTCACTCAGTACGACTGTACTTTGTAACCAATAAACATTTACCTACCATTCATCACTAAAAAAAGAATTGAAGAGTCGGATGCAATAAGGGCACTTGCGCTCGGCCACCCATAAAATAGGCAACCGCTGTATTCGCGTTACTTTCAGATTCGGATTAAAATATCTTTGAAACTACTACACCTACCTAGGTAGTGTCAGCGAGGAAGTTGTTCCTTAAGGTCTAAGGAACAATTATGGCAAGTTTCAACAAATTCCGTACTGTGAGAATCAAAATATTGACATATATTCTAGCAGGCGAATGTTCTAGAACATTATTCGTCCCGCGCAGGAATATATGTCAATATTTTGATTCTCACAGTACGGAATTTGTTGAAACTTGCCATAATTGTTCCTTAGACCTTAAGGAACAACTTCCTCGCTGACACTACCTAGGTAGGTGTAATAGTTTCAAAGATATTTTAATCCGAATCTGAAAGTAACGCGAATGCAGGGATTGCCTGTTTTAGGGGCGGTCGAGCACAAGTGCCCTTATTGCATCCGGCTGTTCAGTTAACCTGATTTCGTCTGTTTCAAAACTGTTAATGAGTTTATGAATGATTTAAGGATTGGCACTGGCGATAAAGTATTTTTTTTTTCAAATTGAGATAAATTGATGAAACTTTGATGCCATAAAGCGCGTGAAAAGACGACTGAAGTGGAATAAACATTTTTTATGGGGGAGCATTTTTGGGGGGTCAAACACTGAATGGTTTTTCGAAAAAAACGCGTTTTTTCGAATACGATATTTTTTCGAGTTACCCTTCGCCAAAGTTACAGAACGCGTTCTGTAACTTCGACGAAGGGTAACTCGTAGTAAATTTCAAATTTTTTCAGATTTTTCCCGTTAACTCCCTATGAGGAGAAACAGTTTTTAAAAATTGGAATTTCGCAAAAATGCCTACAAATCGGTTGGAGAAAACATTTAAAATTTAATTGTAAAAATTAAATTTAACGTCGATGTAATATAATTGTTACGTTGGTGACATTTTTTATAATCCAAAATGTGTGAATGTATAAGAATCAAGCGAGCAAGCTCCTCTTTGTACAAGAAATCCTCTTTGTTACAAGAAATCGCGCTACGATTTCTTGTAACGCGGCAAGTGGAGAATGTTTTGATGTACCTGTTTACACTATATGTAGAAACAATTTCGAAAATATATATCTTAGCCTCCTGCGCGGTTTTGTATGATGCAGTGCGGTGATCCATAACTCTGACTATGTAACGGAAATTCTATGTACGCTCTAAAAAATACTTGCTTATCGTCAATGGAATCCAGTTACCATAAGTGGGAAATCCATTTAATATTTGTTTGAGAGGAATTCAGATATACGTAAGTGGAAATTCAGTTAACGTGCAAGTATATTTAAGGTCGGAAGACAACTTATTAAGGGTGGATAGAATCCGCTAACCGTAAATGGATTGAGATTCTGAAAGAAGGTTAGCAATGGAGGAAACATTTTGACATTTTCAGGTTACGTTTTAAAGCTGTATTCTATGTCAACGGTGGACAGATTTTCTATTATAAAATGAGGTGGCAAACTTTTTCTTTTGTTAAAATGATGCATTCAATTAACCTATTATCTATTATAAAATAGAAATAGTGAAATCGAAAAAAGAAAAATGGGAAGTATTTATCATGAATTTTTCAATATGCTTTTTTCAATCTTCAAAAATCAACTGGTTTTTAGAGTAAATGTTTGTAGGTTAGATTATCTCTTACACAAATTATGCTTTTTTTAGTTTCACACTAGGGAGGCTCCGCCCCCCTGAGCGCTACGCCCTCCAACCCCCCCAATAAATAGTTTTTAACCTAAGAAACATTTCGCCACCTCAAAAGAATAACATCCTAACTCAAATTTCACTTTTTTACTTTGTAACCTAAGATAATTTTTGACACTTGAAAAAAAAATTCATAACAAATTGTCTATCACTTTTTAATTTTTACTGTTTTTTAAACTGAATTCTACATAATCTTGTGATAGCTTAACCTATGATAAGGTGTGAAAACTTATCATAGGTTACAAAGTAGAAAAGTGACATATGAGTTACGATGTTATGCTTTTGGGGTGTCGATTTGTATCTTATGATATGTAGTTTAGAAATGTTAACTTAAGAAACATCAATTCAAACGTTCAGTTCTGTTAAACATAGAAAACGTATTCTTGTGGGCTTTCCCAAACGGAACATAGATAATGTTGCAATGTCGCTTAGGGATAGTTGTATTAACGTTTCGAAAACATTTAGTCATGGTTTAGTAAACGTTAATGTAACCATCCATAAGCTACATTTCAAGGTTCTCTAAATCGTTGTCCTGTCTGGGCTTGTACATGGTTGTACTGGAGGTTTCAATCGCAAGCGACCTCTGTTAAAGAATATTTCAAATAAAACAATAAATTCACTCGAATTGATTCATATACATTCTGATAGAACTTTTCAGGGCGAGAAATAACTTTCTGGTTTAACTCATTAAACTTTAATGAAAGAATCGCAGATTACAGACTGAAACATTCAAGAAAGGCGCCTGAAGCAATAAATGAGTTTTGATTGCAGCGCGTTTACATTTTGTATTCGCAATTTATCGTAGCACAGTTTTAATTCAAGCGTAGTTATTTTCACTGATATTTTACTAACCTTTATTTCGGCAAACATAGTCTCGAAGGATTATACATTCGCACTTGATTCGATGTCCGGCATAACGTAGCCATCGGCCACGATTACGACCGATTACATTCGGTGCCGAAACGAAAAAGAAAAGACTCTAAATCAAATGGCGTTTCTCACGACCGTTTCCGAGATAACGAAAATAATAGGGCATTCGGAGTGGTCATTGTATTTTGTCAACAACGCGCCGTGATAGACAAAGCCAATTCGCGTTATGTAAACATGCCGGGAAAATTCGATTATTCCCAACACTCCTCCATAATCAATTTTCTTCTCAGATCTTCGAAGACCTTCTTGTTGAGGGGCTTCGTTAAGATGTCGGCGAGTTGCTCCGAGCTCCTTACGTGTTGCTCCCAAGTGTTCGTTGATGAACTTCCTTGATATGTCTATATGTTTCTTCCCTTTTGTGACCCTTCCCTCACTGTTATTTTTCAGCATACATATAGCCGACTGGTTGTCCATGAGTAAGGTAGTGGGTTGCTCAAGGTCTTCAATCCAAAATTCCTTTCCGATCCGGCGTATCCAACAGACTTCGTCTATCGCCGAAACTGCTGCTCGAAACTCCGTCTCAGCAGTGGACGTAGCCACTAGACGTTGTCTTCGTGTACTCCAAGTGATCGGTCCTCCGCGCATCACTAATATTCCACTCGTTGAGTGTCCTGATTCGGAGTCTCCTCCGTAATCTAAGTCTGAGTAGGCTACCAGAGTCCTGTCTGCGTCGAAAAATATACCTTGCTTGATGGTACCTTTCAGGTATTGGAAAATTCGTCTCACCATTGACTTTTCATTGGCTTTTCACTGAACCTACTCAGGTAGTTCACCGCGAAGCTGACGTCTGGTCTCGAAATTGAGCTTAGATATAGGAGGCTTCCTATATCTTCACGAGATGGGGTAGACTTTGGTGCTGGCCCGTCATTTACGTGTTCCTCTGGACTGGCCAACATACCTCGTTCTATCGGTGTGAATGCTGGATTGCTGCCTTCTAATTTGAACTTATCTACAATCTGTGTAATTCGCTTGATTCACAAAGATTCCGTCTGGTTTCTCATAGTTTCCATTCCCAGATATGTCAGTTTTCTGGGAAAGGTTTTGTTGCAGGTGATTTCGAACTGTCGGTTCGTGAAGAAAGTCACGCATATCCTTTTCCACTTTGCCTGCTATCAACCCATCACCTACAAAAAGGACAACCAATAGGTTTCTGTCTGTGTTGTAGAAGACGCAAGGATCGTCATCTGTATTGTTGAGACCTATGGATTGCAAATACTTGGCGATTTTGTCATTCCATCCTTTCGGCGCTTGCTTTAAGCCGTATATGCTTTTTCTCAACTTGCAGATGCGATTGGTTCCGTCCTCATAACCTTCTGGTTGCTGCATATAGATCTCTTCTTGTATGTCGCCGTACAAGAAGGCTGTACGAACGTCAAACGTGGCTAATTTCATCTTTCTCGAGGCAGCTAGACTGAGGATGAGTCTGATGGAGTCATACCTCGCCACGGGACTGAATGTTTCGGAGTAGTTCTCACCTTCCTTCTGCTCGAACCCTCTTATCACCAATCTGGCTTTTTGTCTACCGTCCTGTTTTTCGCGCAGAACCCATCTGCAGGAAAGGGGCTTTGCGTTCTCGGGTGGTTTCACTAGTGTCCATGTCTGCATCTTTATCAGCGAGTCGTACTCTTCTTGCATAGCACTGCGCTATCTTTTTTCCTTCAAGGTCTCTCTGAGTGGAATGTCTTCGATGTCCCCTACCATGGCGGCTTGATTGCGGTTCCCACCTCGAGCTGTTTGGTTGTCATCATACCTGACAGGCATTCTCAGCGTCCGAACATCTCGCAGAACTCGACCTGCTTCCTCTTGTTCTGATACTCTATCCGGTACATCAGACTCCTCCGCATCACCATAGTGCTCGCTTTCCGACGAGCTTTCCGTTGGGTTCTTCCATGTGATCCTCCTGGCACAGCTCCAGTCCTGCCTGTTCTCTTTCTTCCTGCATCTGACTTTCTTTCTGTCCAGGTTGATTCTGTCCTTTACTGTTTTCCACTTCCGCTTTCTCAGGCTGCCTCGTGTCGTCTTGGCCTCTCCGCTGTCTGAAGTGACAACGTCTTTTGTCACTTCAGACAGCGTGAAGTGACAAGAGACGTCCTGGCACAAATATTCTGTAGAATGGAGAGTCTGAGTCATATCCAACGAAGATTCCTCTCTCTGACTTCTTGGATAGTTTTGTTCGCTTGTGATCTGGAGGTAACACGTCGCAGATTGATCCGAAGCTTCGTAGTTGGTTTAGTTTGGCCCGACGACCGAACCAAAGTTCTGCGGGACTTCTGTTTTCTACGGAGCTTGTCCCGGTCTGATTTATTGTAAACACAGCGTAGTTTATTCAGGGTGTCCACTAGGCGGGAAATGCGGGAAAAGCGGAAAATATCCGGCAATCAGTTCGGTGCACGAAAAAAGCGGGAAATATACTGTAGGAACGCCGGAAAAGTCGATTAACGACCAATAAAACCGAATTCTCTCTAGACGATTATGTTTTCGCGCCAGACGTTCAAGAAGTGCCGGATAATTTATTGAAATGTGGAATGTTGCTGGGAGCGAATTTCTTGAAAACCATTGAACTGAATATCATCACGAATCAGGCCTTGCTGTATGAGTGTAGATATGGAGATGGAATGTGAGCCGGAAGTTTGTAATATTGATGTGGGTGAATTGATTCGAGAAAACGAATATAATATTGAACGTCATCGTGAATGAAGGAGTGCACCATAGAGTAAAGGAATTGATCGAGAATTATAACCCGCAAGGGTCGCGAGACGTGGGGGTTAAGTTGAAAATCGTGCAAAAAGCGACAAACCGGTGTATCAAACAGCTAGGAAGTTATCGATCTATGAACGCGATGTTGTTGATAAACAATTGAGTGAATGGCTTGAACAGGGCATTATATAACAGTCGTCGTCGGATTACGCTAGCCCAATAGTTTTAGTTAAGAAGAGAGACGGGTCGCACCGGCTATGCGTCGACTATACACGGCAAAAACTGCTGTTTTAAAGGTAATGTGTTTTGATGACAATGTGTTTTACAAGAAATGTGTTTTAAAGCAAAACACAAAATATGTTTTGAAATTGTTTTGTGTTTTACATTTCTAAAACACATATTTAAGTCACATTATGTGTTTTATTTCAAAACGGATCGTCATATTT
>JABFPB010006223.1:0-12283 GCA_022817645.1 Ceratoteleas bidentatus | reverse complement strand
TGCATATATAAAAATGTAATTAATAATGACGGCCCCCAGAAGTTCCAGGCCACATTTGCGTAACGATATTTGAATATTAAAAAAAAAAAAAAAAAAAAAAAAAAAGGGCATTCAGCTGCCGGCGGGAGCTCCTTGTCTAATACTCCAGATGAGAGTTACCTGAAATGAATCATCCAAAGGGTCGTCACTCTTCCTCTTCCCTCTCCTGTGGCGCCATCTCATAGAAAACCAGAACTTGCTGTTGTCGGAGCGTTTAATTTCGTCCCCTTTCGAACCGACCTTGCTACTGAACCACGATGAAACACCTGGAATTGCGAGGAACATTATTGTTACTTCCCACACCCGGTTCTGTCTCGGTTCTGTGGTTTGAGAACCACTCTACACGGGGAATAGTATATTACCGGCTAGGGCGCCACTGCGCCCGAGGCTGGTACGGCAGTTTTCGGGCGCAGGGAGCGGAGCGAAAAGTGCTTGAGGGCGTAGCCGCGGCGAGAAATAGTTCCACTTTTAATTTAAAGTGATTCAATGTTCAACATTTCGTTTCAGAGCGCACCGACTGCGGGGCGCCACTTACTTTTGCGAACAGAGAAGGTCGACGCAGATACCTCTGGGCTCTGAGCCCCCTCGGTGGGCTTATCCTGGCTCTGGCTCTCGGACTGCGATATGTGCTGCTCCGTGGCGTCCAGCATCTGTCATTTTAATAATAAGAATAAGAATAATAATAATATACAAACATAACAAAAGGGTGACCCAAAAAAAATGAGTACGAATTTTGAGCTCATCATTGAGGATTGTTTTCAGGAACTATTGGGCCGCTCAATGTTTTTTTTTTTTTTTCATAAAAATCGATCAATATTTAGAGGTTGCGCTATTCGAAAATGCCACTCTGTCGTAAGTCGTTTTGAATCGTATAAATTTTTCTCGTATACAAATATAACGGACTACATAATATTTCGTCACCTTGGACGAAGAACGTCACACGTCGATTTTTGGTTGAAAAACGTCACACCTCGATTTTTAGTTGAAGACCGTCACACGTCGATTTTTGGTTGAAGAACGTCACACGTCGATTTTTATTCAAAAAGCGTCACACGTCGGATGGCTTTTATTTTTCGTCTGATTTAGGTTGGCTACACTGACGACGCCTGGCCTAGATCGGCATTTTGATTATAATCGTAAAAATTCAAAAAATTCAAACGCAAATTGCTCTATTATTCTAACTCCAAAGCATATATTTTTGGTTAAGTCAAAATTAAGAATTTGAACTAATGAAAGACGTGCAATGATATCATTGCACGTCTGTGGTTTGAGAACGCAGTATATACTGCGAGCCAAATACAAAAACTCCCAACGCAAATTGTTCCATGATTAAAAACTCCAACACAAATATATTAATAACAAAATTACCTTAAAAAGGTAAAATTTTACGAACCAGTTAGTTTGTCGCTTTTTTCCCTTGACAACGTAAAAAAATTACTCGTATAAAAAAAACTAAAAAATTTAATTTTTCTCTGATACAAGATGTGAAATCATTTTCGAACCAAATAAGTTTTTGTTATTACACGACAAAACTAATAAATGCAATTTACATTCACTCTTAAAAATGAACTGCCTCTGTCAAGAATAATGTCTATTTATTGACATTCTCTATTTAAGACAGTTAAGGTGAAACGAAAGTCAATGTCACTAAAACTAGTGTGTTTTTGAATAACGTTGTTAAAACAATATTGTTTCACTTAAAACGATATCAATACATTTTCTCACTCTGGGAGAATGTTATTTTCAACGAAAAAAAATTTTTTGTGAAATAGTTTTGACTTGGCGATGTACCGCGTTTTCGAGGTGGTAAAAAAAACGCGGTACATCGCCACACCTACAATTCATAATGAAAATATTATTTTTCAGATCGATCACATTCTCCCACATTCCTAGAATGTTTTAAAACCAAAACGATCACTTAATTATTAGTTTTTGAAACTGTAAATAAAAAGACCCTAACTCCGTGACTTTAGCACTTTAGTTTCGCCTTAACGAAAACGAAGAACACTCTTTTCGAAACAAGAATTAATTCCTTATTTGATCTCGTATTCTATTCTTTGCGAACTTCAGGAAGTTCAACCTGATACAAATCCAGTTTTTACAGGAAGATTTTCTGTTCCGGTAATCGATTGTCAGTAAAAGTCAAGATGGCGCACGTCATGAATAGTTACTTTTAATAGTTTTGTTAGTTTTGTTTTGTTTACTTTTAATTAAACAAAAAGTTGGTTACTTTTGCTAGTTTTGTTAGTTTTGTCCAGTTTCAAAATTTAACTTAAAAATAAACGCAAAATAATAAGAGTCTGATTTTTAAATAAATTAAAGATTTATGCCGTTAAATTAAAAAAAAAAATACGCTGTTAGAATTTTATTTTCAAAAACCAACTCGCCAAGTTATTTTTTGTTTATTTTTTAGTTACATTTCGAAACTAAACAAAACTAACAAAACTAGCAAAAGTAACAAACCTTTTGTTTGTTACTTTTTTGTAATTTTTTAAAAGTTTAAACTTATTTTTTAAACATTTGTTGTATTTGTGTATTTTTGTGTGTTGAGTTTAGAAAAGTTTCGAGTTACTAAAATTGTATTTGAAGGTTTCACGCTACATAATTTGTAGTTGAATGTAAATTGCTATTATTAGTTTTTTCATTGCTACAAAAACTTATTTGGCTCGAAAATGATTTCCAATTTTTTATAATTGAAAAAATTGAATTTTTTAGTTTTTTTCATACGAGTAATTTTTTTACGTTGTCAAGGGAAAAAGGCGACAAACTAATGGGTTCGTAAAATTTTACCTTTTTAAAGAAAGGTAAAATTTTACGAACCCATTAGTTTGTCAGCGTCAGCTATCGGCGCTCTCGCGCCGATAGCTGACGCTTTCGGCCCTCTAACCTAACATAGTTCCACTTTCGATCCGCTCAACTGACGTGAAAAACATCGTTCGAACCTCGGGCGCCGGTGGCGCCCTCGGACAAAATATACTATTGTGTTGGAGTTTTTAATCATGGAACAACTTGCGTTGGGAGTTTTTGTATTTGGCTCATAGTATGATTTCACGTCTTTCATTGGTTCAAATTCTTAATGTTGACTTAACCAAAAATATATGCTTTGGAGTTAGAATAATGGAGCAATTTGCGTTTGAATTTTTTGAATTTTTACAATTATAGTCAAAATGCCGATCTAGGCCAGGCGTCGTCAGTGTATAGCCAACCTAAATCAGACGAAAAATAAAAGCCATCCGACGTGTGACGCTTTTTGAATAAAAATCGACGTGTGACGTTCTTCGTTCAAGGTGACGATTTGTTGTTAAATTTGCAAATTCTACACAAAAACTGTCATAATCACTGTCATACATACTACTTTAAGTGATATGCGAGCCAATCTACCCACCTCCAACCTCAAACAACTCCTAAAGCCCCCGTCCCGCCAAAAACCCACCCGGCCGGGATTTTTCCCGCCACCCGCCCCCAAGCTTCCTAAAAAATCCCACCGC
Organism: Ceratoteleas bidentatus; assembly: GCA_022817645.1. Classification (NCBI taxonomy): domain Eukaryota; kingdom Metazoa; phylum Arthropoda; class Insecta; order Hymenoptera; family Scelionidae; genus Ceratoteleas; species Ceratoteleas bidentatus. Next base: position 8,756 of record JABFPB010006223.1, on the reverse strand, counting down.
ACCCTCGCCCGCCAACCCCCGAAGCACAACAATCCAATTATCACCTCAACCTTCCCGCCGCGCTCGTCCACCAAGATTCCCGAAGATTCGTCCACCAAACCCCCCGAGCTACCAAAGCCCAAAGTAAGCATAACCGCAAAACCCGCGGTAGTATCGAAACAATCAAAGGTTAGACTATTGATGTTTAGGATGGTCTCGTAACTTCCCTGACTTCGCTTCTCGATATCAGGGGGTTACTAGCAGGGGGGTGAACTCATATAGGAGCCAGGGGTCCCCCAGTGTTCCCAGATCGTCGGAGCTGGGCGCGGGGGCGATAGCGCTACTAGCGGCCGCCCCACGAACTAACGGCGCGCGGTGGTACGGCATAGCGGCAATGCGCGCGCGGGAACGCTCGCGCGTTTGCCGCCGTACAAATTGACGGATTTCGTAAATCCGAAACAATTTGATGCGCCGAGATAATGCAAATTGATGATTAAATGTTATTCTTCGTTTCAGGAAATTAATTATATATATGTATGTGGGACATTTTTTAATATTACACATAAACCGCTGAAAATTAAACAATTAATGATATAATTTATGCAATATGTTTGTTAACATGTGTAGTAATGTTTAAATTAATGGAAATGTTTACAATTAATGGTATTTCAGTTACCGGTCCCAGAAAATTATGTACATTTTCGTTTCAGGAAATAAATTAAGTGTATTATTAACAACATCTGAGGTGTAATTACCAATAAAAAAATTGTTTTTATCACTTTAATTAGTTAATTGAATACAGATTTTAACCGTTAAAACCAGTTCTTTGTTCACTAGGAATAAATAAAACATTTGAATGTTTAAAAGCTTGTAATTTTTCTTAAAAATAACGCACTTTTAAAAATTTATTTATTTTATTTATTTATTTTAGGACTTTTGTGACTCTTATAAGAGAACACCCATCTTAGGATACGTAAAACCCCAGAAACACCAATAATTGAATTTTAATTTCGATCGAGACATCATGCGAACAGACAAATGAGCTTTCGATTCATATACGCAGGTTGCAAAATTTTACATATTTGAAAACAAATTTGATGGAACCAGGGTTGAAAAAAACCCGGGTTTTTTTTTTAAACCAACCCACTGGGTTTTTTTGTTTTTTTGGGTTTTTTTTGGTATTATTGGGTTTTTTAAATTCAGGCCTTGAATGCATTCGTAAATACTTCAATTTTAATTGTTTACTCCTATATTAAGTTTATTTGACTAATTATGATAAATCAATAATAATCGTGAAGTAATAATAATAACGATGGTAATAATATAACTCACATTTCATTTAAAAGTACGTTCAAAATTGGCTATTACAAGTATTTGTTATTAATCACTTTTTGTAACACCAATTTTAACATGACAAGTAGCATTTCATTTCAAAACGTATTTAAGGCTTGTTACTAAATGCAATCGTAGCATTTTTATATGCGAGTTTACGTTATTATCGACCTTATTAATGTTATTTAGTGGCGATGTTATTTAATTATCATCAAAGTCAAGCAGACGGCTTAAATAATTTGATCTGTCAAATTATTACTATCACTAAATGAAAATACTGCCACAATACTGAAAGTGTTGGATTTATTAAATTTACTTTGAAAAGTGGTAACTTTGTCATTACTATTACTCGTCTCCCCGAAATCTCGTGTTGTTTTTACTTCTTCCAGAACTCATTGTAAACAAACGGGACGGTCGAAACACTTTATTTGCGCTGACTTTATTTCGATGGTTGGGTGGAAGAACCTGCCATTTCAAAAAGTGCTCGAAGAACCTGCCATTTCAGAAAGCGCTCGAGAATCCTGCCATTTCCTGAAATTAAAAAGCATGAAGCTTTTTTAAATAAGGAAATAGATCATATTATTTAGTTTAAATTTATATAGCCATTTTAATTATTTATGCGACAAGGGCGGTAAGTGAGCCATTATTGACGAGCGTGGATTTGGCAACACGAGACGAAGTCGAGGGCTGCCGAAGGCAGCCCGAGCGTAGTTGTGGATCGTATCCTCTCCAGTCTGCTTGTCTCGCTTCTGCCTAATCATGTCGGATCTCCAACCATGTCGATCCAAGCCAAGGATCGGCATGGGCAGTCCAAGTTTTTCATGCAATTTTTTCAGTCATCTGGTATCCAAAATTGTACTCGCAAACTGCTATTGATGAAGCGGCTTCAACAAATGATTTTGAAAGGAAAGAGTTGGAGATCAAACCATGTCGACTGGGCTGAAGCGAGACAAGTAGAGACTGGAGACGTACGACACCTACCAGATGGAAATTGCAAACAAAATAAGGTCTTCCAAAAGATTAGCGAAATCTAAACAAGAAGCCGTATCGCGACAAAAAGAAGGACCATCATATGGCGCTGGCCAATTTTAAAACTTCAGAAGAACGTAAATGTAGTGGAGTATTCACTAAACAAATCTGTATATTATTTATACAAAAGCATACTATTTTAATTGCACAAAAGTATCACTAACATGGTTAATAAATGAAAAATACTGTATATAAGTGAATTTTGTATGCTCTGTTGCTATATTTTGTCCTTTTCTGCATTTTTTTAATTTGCGAAATTAGAAGAAAAAGCTATATCTCGGGATCTACCAAAATTTGGCTCTGAATTCCTCTCAACAACAGAAAAATAACTATGCATCGTTTAAAAAAAATTTTATTTGTTAATTTATTTAATGCAAAAAATCCATTAAAAAAGGTCCAATTCAAATTTGGTGTACACCATTGAATCATCCTCAAAAAACCACCCTAGAATCATGTATATCACTCATATAGGTCGACCTATTCTTGTAGTTGATTTTTGAGGCGGTGTCCCCCTTAAATTGTTTTTTACTAGGGTTTCAATTACAATACAATCTACAGAAATGTGTTTACAACATCAATCAAAACATTCTCTTAATGTTTATTGAATATTCGGTTTAGTTGAAGATATTTTCAAAATTTTCATTAAAATGAGTTTAAACATGTTTTACAAATTATTTGTTATAAAATTATGTTCTCGCAATTTTTTTATATTTATAAAATAAATGTACAGTACTATATAGCTGGACTGTAATTAAGAATATTCTTCTTCGAAACAAGACATTATTTAACACCGTAAACAAACATTGAACATAATTAATTCATACTTGCTTATTTAATGGACTGTTTGTAGCGCTATCAATGTCGAAAGATGTAGCCGGCGCCACGTTTATGGCGGCAGCCACATCCGCTCCAGAGCTCTTTGTGAACGCAATCGGCACGTTCATCACGGAGGGTGATATTGGCGTTGGTACAATAGTCGGCTCCGCAGTATTTAATATCCTCGCCGTACCTGCCTGCTGCGGAATCGGTGCGGGCATGGTATGAACTTTTTTCAATAATGATATTACCTGCGATTAGTACAGAAATTCAGTTTCATCATTTTCAATCCGTTGACTTTATGAATTGTTGAATTTGTTAGATATACATTTATTCAATAGAAATATAAAAAATTGGCATAGTCTGAGAAATATATCTCATTTAGTATTAATTGTTAGAAAGTTGAGTGAGGCTTCCTGAAGTGACCCCGCCCCCCATGTTGCTGATTTTTACTATTTTTGCACAGTCTAATCCCAACATCATACCAAACAACCCTGCAAAATTTGTTGTGGAAAATTTCAAATATATACAAAGTTATAAACAAATAACGAAAAATGCTCTTTTTTTCTAAAAAAATCATAAAATCGTCCAGTTTTTAAATAAAATAACTGTCCACATTGTTTCTAATAAAGAAAACATTGAAGTTTAAGATGGTGTTGTTAAAAATTGAAATTATTTTAATTTTTAATAACAATCCACCACTTTTTTATAAACAAATTAAATTTTTAGTATGTTGTCCAGTCTAACTCTTTAATCATTCTAGAATGATTTCGTGAAAAAAATCTTAGTTACCTCTTATAACTAAAAGGTTACAGCGAATTATCTGAGGCAATGTACGCAGGCGAGCGCGCTACCTCCAAGCCGCGTGTCGCGCTTGGACTTTTCACCTTTATTTCTAAAATCTGCTTTTTATTTTCACCTTTGTTTTACGCGATTTTTTAATGAAGCACATTAATATTGTTTACAACAATATTAGTTAATAGATATTTTTAATAATCCATATTTTCATTTTAAATACAAAGTTTTTCCGCTTCAATTATCGTTATCGTTTGTTTATGTTACGGCGTTATTTGCCGCGACCTTCCGCTTCTCTAATATTCATTGTTATTTGCACGTAAATCCTAACACTACTAAAATTGATAACAGCTAAATGGGACAAAAATTTCAAACATTTGGTTGGATGGTTTGTTTGCAATGCGTGCAAATGCTTCACGTATAAATCACAAAATGACATCGCGCTGTTTAATAAAAAAAAGTGCACAAGACTGAAGATTCTTACACATGTGTTGTCCTATTTAGCTGTTATCAATTGTAGATTTTTGTACACTTTACTATGACTCTTTCCATGCAAAGGATTACAACATAAATTTGGCATGATTTTTTTTAGTAGTGTTAGGATTCACGTGCAAATAACATGAATATTATGATTTCTCTAATATTAATGAATATTAGAGAAGCCGAAGATCTCGGCGAATAACACCGTAACATAAATAAACGATAATAACAAATATTTGAAGCGGAAAAACTTTGTATTTATAATGAAAATATGCATTTTTAAAAATATCTATTAACAACTAATATTGTTGTAAACAAAATTAATGTCCTCCATCGTATAAAACAAAGGTGAAATTAAAAAACAGATTTTAGAAATAAAGGTGAAAAGTCCAAGTGCAATATGCGGCGCATTGCGCGGTGTGGAGATCGCGCGCTCGCTCGAATACATTGCCCCAGATAATTCGATGTAACTTTTTAGTTATAAGAGGTAACTAAGATTTTTTTCACGAAATCATTCTAGAATGATCAAAGAGTTAGACTGTTTATTTATTTTTGTCCTACGGATAGGACAACATACTAAAAATTTAATTTGTGCATAAAAAAGTGGTGAATTGTTATTAAAAATTCAATTATTTCAATTTTTAACAACACCATCTTAAACTTCAATGTTTTCTTTATTAAAAAAAAATGTTGACAGTTATTTTATTTAAAGCCTGGACGATTTTATGATTTTTTTAGAAAAACAGAGCATTTTCGTAATTTGTTTATAACTTTGTTTATATTTGAAATTTTGCAAACCAAATTTTGCAGGGTTGTTCGGTAGGGTGTTGAGATTAGAATATGCAAACATAATAAAAATCGGCAACATTTGCCCCGTATGGGGGGGCACTTCAGGAAGCCTCATTCACATGTCATATGTAGCTATACTTTACTGCGAATCCCGATTATAAGCAGGCCTACTCGACTTGACTATATCATGTTAAATGAATGTAAGTTAAAAGTACTGGTCGGAATTCCCTTAGGATTGGTCTCTAGCCAATCCTAAGGGAAGCGATTCACGAAAAATTAGGTAGCTTAGTTTTTTCGATAAAGCTCTGAAAATGCTGGATTTTTATACATTTTTTGATTTTTAGGAACAACTCGATTTATGCAACTCGGACAAGGGCAATAATGTATATTATCTTATTTGATAGTAAGATAATATACATTTTGCCTTTGGTAAAAAATGATTCAGTTATTGCAGTGGAACGAAAATAGGTCCATTACTGCCCTCCCCATTTACTCATAAAACGCTGTACGCATCTCGGGCCAGAGTGGCCAAAATCTGGAAAACCTGGAAAACCGGGTAAAGTCAAGGAATTTTGTTGCTCATGGAAAAGTCAGGGAATTTGGTCTTGGAAGTAAAAAGGCAGGGAAATTGATCAAGAATATCATTTCAAGAAAAGTTAAAAAAGATCTGACCAATTTAATGTTATGTTGATAAAATGTAATTAAACGAATTCAAATTTTGTTAGAAAAAAATCAGGGAAAAAATGGAAAAAGTCTCTGGAAAAACTGGAAAAGTCAGGGAAATTGATTCTTGAAAAGTTTTGGCTTCTCTGTCGGGCGCACGCGACTGTGGATCATATCTATTATTAATTTCCTTTTCGATACATTTTTTCAATTAAAATTGCAAAATCATGCAATTTGAATCAAACCAAACCGACCCGACCGATACACTTATGGCCGATGTCCTAACTTGATTGTTAGTACCGTATTGTAAAAAGCCAAAAAATTCATTTTGAGTGTTTTGTATCTTAAATAGTTTCACAAAATATACTATTTAGTTCCTATTTTGTGTATTTAATTAAAAAGAGTACTTTTTTCACTGAAGTATACCTATAAATGCATAGGTAAAGTTAAAAAAAGTTATTTGTTTTAATATGTATTTTGGGTATTGAATTTGTTATAAACAAGGGCTTTTTTCTAAATGCACCATTTTGGTTACTGTGGTCCAAAATTTCGGATTCGGGAACCTCATGATTCTATTCTCCAGTAAATTTGACTCTATAGAAGAGTGTTTGATCATTGTTTTACTCGCAAATTCAGTCATATAATATAAATAATAAAGAGATATCTAAAACTGCTTGTTTTAAGGGGGTAGTACACTGTGACAATTTCAAAAAAATCGATTAATTTTTTGGGCTTAAAAAAATCTTTGGAATGTCTACTTTAGGGTAGACTTTACCCCAAGTCCCCAGAAACTTCGTTCCAGCGTTACAGGCCACTTAGTGGACCCTTTCTGCACCAGCTCCTCTGGAAATATACTCGGGACGCTAAATCAGCCGGGTTACCATGTGAGGGGATATGCCTCCATTCGCATTCGCTGGTCAACTCCTGAATTGTTAACACTCTGTTCGCCACGTAGGTTTTCAGTCTATGAGGCTCTCTGATCCAGTGTAACGTAATCATTGTATCTGACCACATCACGATACGGTCTATGGATAACTTCAATGATTTAATAGCTATAGGAAGCATTTTGGACGTGAACACCGCTGCACACACCTCTAACCTTTGGATGGTCAACTTCGTCAACGGCACCACTCTGATTTTTGCACAGACCAGACTCACTCAAACCTGTCCTTGCGAATCGGTTGACCTAAGGTAGAACGCCGCTCCATATGCTTCCTCGCATGCTTCACACAGCAGCCATGTAGTAGTATGTCCATTGCTCCCCTCAGTAAGATTTTCCTCGGCACAGACACTTCGTTGACAAAAGGTAACTGGTTGTACAGCTTCGTCTGTACAACCAGAGGTACCGATTCGTCCGAGGATAATTTGAGCTGCCAAAGTCTTTGAATCAAAATCTTTGCCTTGATTATTACCGGGCTTAGCAAGCCCAGAGGGTCAAATAACGCAGCGACCTGAGACAATATACTATGCTTTATCTCTTGACCATGTTCAATTCTTTCCAAATACTTATACTCAAACAAATCCTTAGGAATCCAGTAAATCCCCAGTACATTTGGTAGTTCAGATAGGTCCATGAAGGAATGAATCTTCTGTTCGACATCTTGCTCTCCGAGAACGGCCGATTCGTTCGAAGACCACTTTCGCAAATTGAAGCCTCCTCTCTGGAAGATTTCCGTCAAGTCCCTCCTCAATTGGCAAGCCTATCTCACTGTTTCCGCTCCTGAAAGTAGATCATCCATATAGATGTCGCCTCGAGTCACCTCAGCCGCTCTTGGAAACATCCCTCCTTCATCACTAGCCAGTTGATTCAAAGTCCTCGTAGCCAAAAAGGGAGACGAAGCCGAACCAAAGGTTAAAGTTATTAGTTGATAGATTTTCGGCTCCACCTCTGGATCAACTCGCCACAAAATCCATTGATATATACAATCTTCCGGATGAAGGTTAATTTGCCAGTATATTTTTTCCACGTCAGCCGTAACGACCACTTGATGAGTTCGAAATCGCAGGACAATGGAAAGAAGATCTTCTTGTGCCATTGGACATCGTTCAGCGACACACCAGATTGGCTCTTGTGGGTCCCTACTGAAATGTCCCAAAATAAAATATCCCGTTAAAAAAATTTCCCCATACAAAAATATGCCGTGCAAACACATCCCAAACAAAAATATCCCGGAAGAAAAAATATCCCGTTTCGAAAATATCCCGCGCTAAAATTTTTTTTCTTATATTAATCAACTCACCATTTCTCACGTTCTGTATATTCATTTTATATAATCATAATGTTGACACTCTTATCGTACAATTTCCATTTGATCGTCTATTCAGTTTCTTTCGATGCAACTGTGAGTATGGTTCTCCAGTTTACAACTTGCCAATAAATTCTTCAATCATTAATGGTCAGTTGTTATTTTCATATCATATTAATGTCAACGACTCCGCCCCCTGAACCCCCCGCCGGGGGGCTTTGCCCCTAAGTATGAAAGCGACCCTAAGTGTCGTTGTTTGGCTAGATTCCTTGTGAATCTCCGTGACGAGGAATGTAGTAGCCTCAGACTTGACCCTCATTATCCACTTCCTTCGTTGTCCGCTGTCTCCATACTCCTGCATAACTCCATGGAACGAATCCCGTAGATGTGCGTTTTCGATGAACCTCCATTCTGGACTTTTCAAAAAAATATGCATTTTCTTTTGTCCCATTTAGCTGGTATTTAAAATGAAAATATGGATTCTGGCACAGTACATGGCACATATGTTAATAAAAAATAATGTGTCCCATAGTATGTGCCATAGCTATATCGCCGAGCCGCAGTTCGCAGAATGAAACATGGCACAGTATATGGCACATATATTAGTCAAAAATAATGTGTCCCATA
>JABFPB010006222.1:0-12279 GCA_022817645.1 Ceratoteleas bidentatus | reverse complement strand
ATTCTGCACTGTAAAAAAAAAGATTTAATTTTAAAGCATATTTACTTAAAATCAGTTACAACTAAATATGCTTGAATTTTTAAGTTGCATTTTAAAATTAAAGTCGAGCTTTAAAATTAAACCACGTGATTGAAACATGATTCATAACCTCACAAAAATGTTCTCACATTCTCGAAGCCTGTGAATTTTAAAGTACAACTTGATAATTATAGTATATATGCTTGAAAACTTGGTTTAAATAAACTTCCTTTTTTACACCGTAGAGAATACCAAAACATTGTAAGGATACCAAAAATTCTACAAAAATGTTTTTGATTTTTCAAAGGTGGGATCCCTTTTTCCTCCACATCTGGAAATTTGCCACATTTCTTCACACATTTATCAATAATTCTAATCGCAGTCAACAGCTTGTAACTCAGATTTATAACTGGTTAATAAAATAGAGTCATGGAAATATGCACATTATGAGAAAATACTTGTCCTGAGCGCTAAAGCAAACTTTTTGACTTTTCATGACAGTATTCTACATAAAAAATCGACCAAAAACATCAAGAAAGTTCAGCTGAAACATGTGTTACATAGTGTATGCAATTAACGCTCTTCTCTAAACATAAACAACTTTTGTCCGAAATTAAACAGTAGATATTAAACAAAAACTATTGAACATTCTCCAACTCTTAAGTGAAGCTTTATACACATAACAACAAAAATGTTCCGTTTAATCAATGCTTAGTTATTACATTTATCTCAATCACATCGGAAATTCGACAGTTCATTAGCCTGAAGGTTACACTCGACTTAAACAATTAATTATAACAATACACAAATATCCAATACATAATTCCAATTCATCCCGACCCTCAATGTGTTTTCAGTTAACTTTAGTAAAAAAACAATTATCCAACTTTCACATGCAACCATCATGTTCCTCCCATCATAAATGAGAAAAGTTATAAGCGCGATCGAAATAGTTGACCTATCTCATCTGGCTACCGCGTTCATCCACTTTTCTGCCTTAAAAACCGTTTAATTGCAAGCACATACCCACCCGAAACGTCCCATTTTTTCAATTCGTTAATTTCAATTCGACACATTGATTTTCGACAACATACGTACAATTTTCCACATAGATTATCCTCCCAATCAATACATCCACAACACCGGTAATTGTCATTAATTCCGTGTCGCATCGAACCGTGGCCGATAATTGAATAAATTGCAAAAAATTACCGAAAGATATCGCACGCAGCATGTGCAAACGGGCAAAAAAGTACCATTCGCGTTACAGCGATACGCAAATGAATAATCGGTCGATCGACTGTTTGCTTGTTATTGCAGTTGCAAAATTATAAACACTGATTTAATAATCGATGGCAAAATTTCGCGCGGCGGTCGAAGTCTGCGCGCGTTTGCTAAATAAATAAACAGAGGGCCAAAAAAGCGAAACTTGTTTGCGCGATTATCGAAACGCCACCGAAAGTCGATCCGCCGTTTGTTGTCGAGTTAACGGCGCCGTAATGCAGCTAAGTGACTGATAAACGTTTTTTACGCGACCTGTTAAAGCGCGGGGATGAAATAAAAGCGGCTGCGAAACGGCCGTTGCGTGGCGGGCGGTGCGAATTAATTTTATTCCTTGCAAGGGGCTGCTGCGACGCAAACGCGCGCCGTAAACGGTCACACCATGAATAATGCGAACGGGTACGGATTGCGCAGCCCGATTTCTCCTTCCCAAAACATTTTTTTTGTCTGTTTTCCATCCCACAAGTGTGCAGTTTATTCACTTGAAGTGGTTTTGCGATATGGGAATGTATTCAAAAGGATGCAATGTATCTTTTGAAAATCTTTTAAAGAAAACCAAAGATTAGTAAAAGAAATATGTTTTATATTTAGGCCGAAAGTCGAAAAAGTCGGCGAAAAAGTAGAGGTCGAATTCAAAGGAACAGTATTGTTTGATTTTCATTAGTTATTTTACTGAAATGATGCGCATCCTCCAGAGATCAAAATTTTATATCAAGTAGAATTACTTGTAACATTTTTTTACAGCTGGAATCCTGTTTGGCGTGCAGAGTTCTAAACATAGCTCCATTAAGCCGCCACTTCACTTTGGGTCAGGTAATAAAATATGATTGTATGCGGAAAAAGTTAATTAAAACTTTAGAAAAAGTCCAAAGGTAATCAGTCTTTCTAGCACTGAGAAAAAAGGGTTTTTAGCTGTTGTTAAAGAAACCTTCTCTTGAAGTGATGTCGAATAGACAGAATAAGTTTGAATTGGCCATTTTGCGCCACATTTTAAGTTATTTTATTGAAATATCAGTAGAAAAAACTGATCATCGCGGGATAAAAGGATCTTCCGTGATAATAGAAGAAAATTTTGCACCAACGCTAGTTTTCGACAAGCTGTAAAGCATATTTTATAAACTAAGTTTTCCTGAGCTTAAACGCTAAAAAAAACATAATTAGCAAACTATGTCTTAACACTTTTTAGAACATGATTCAGAAACTTCGATACATCCAATGAAATTTGCAACGATCAAATGCAACAAAATAACAAAATTGGCTGCGTGAATATCGCAACATCAGTTTTACGTTAATTTTAAATTTTAAAATTAGGTTATCTAATAACTTTAGGTTATTTAATAACCTAAGTCCTATTTCCAAAATTTATTCATCGAAATACATTTCAGTAAAAATGCCCGCCATGTTTTCGCCGGGAAAATATGTCTGCTTAATGCAAACAGAATCTTTACGGAAAACTGGTCACAGAAAATTGCACCGCACAACAAAAACCTCAGCCAACATTTATACACGCTAAGACCGACCATCTCCGAAAAAACCCGGAATTCGTTTCTCGTCGGACCACACGTCACGACCTTCCTCGTTGGATCGGACTCTTTCCCCCGAATTCCTTCTGCAATACTATTTTATCTAAATAGAAAATAACCGTTCAAATACTAAATTTTCCTAAAGTTACCATCTACTAAAATTAAGCTGAATACATAAAGAAATATTTGCGTTTAAATTCCAAAAATCAATATTTTTATTTTTGTAGAAAACTGATCATAAAATTTTAAGCAACCTGATTTCTAATGCCAAATAATGATAATAAGAAATCACGGTTAACATTAAAATATTTAATTTAGATATTTCTATATTCAAAAACACACTTATCTGATTACGCTTTATCCAAATTATGCAAAATATACATCAGACAGTAATTCTGTCGTTATTAAACGAAAATTTACATACTCCTACATCAATTTCAGCCCTTCCTTAATTAACTCTTTTTTTCTTGAAATCACAGATACGCGATATAAAATCATCTGTTATTTCGCACAGAGCGTTTACGATTCAGTTCATTTTTCTCCCCAGCATTGCCAAACCCCCTTTTCCCTCAATCTTTCGGCCCTCGCATTCGATTTTCAGCGAAATCCGAGCCAAACGTCCGCGCCGCTAATTGAACGCACGCTAATCAAACAAATCGGCGAGCCGCGCGGAAATAAAATGCGCGCGCTCCAATAAAAATGAGCCCGAAAAGACGGCGCGCGCAAGATGTAGCCGAGCAATTACGTGGCTGAAAGTTGCTTTTCAATTTGTTTCGCCGCTAATAGTCCGGAAGCACCCTCTCCCGTAGGTCGCGTAAACGACCACCAGGTTGCGCGTGTGGGTGCGCGCGCATGTGTACGCCTGTGTGTGTTGGATTTAAAATGAGGCAGGTCGAATATGAACGGGAGTCGAGTCGGCAGCGGGACGCCCAATGAAACGAGGGACGCGAGGGGACGGAAGAATCGATATCGCATTTTATATGATAAGCGTTTAACTCGTTCAATTATACTCAATATTCGTCATTTAAATTTCACGCGTCAATTTGGGTGCTCTCCGACGATCGATGCGACAGTGGTGCAGGAGCTATGATAGGTCCCATTTGGGGCAATTTTTAGGATTTGTAGAGTTTTTTTTTTTTTTGAAAATGGCGAAACGTTTTTGTGAATACATTTATGTGATTAAGAATGTATTAATTTCGAATTATCGAAAATTTGAGGATTGAAGCTAAGTATTTTTGTGAGATTAATGAAAAAAGTGAAGTTGGAATTGGGATTTGAACCCCAGCTAGCAGGAAGTCACTTTCGGAATTTTTTTTATGCAAAGTAATGGGAGTTTCTTAATGAAAGTAGTTTGTTAAAGACATTTTGATTGTTTCTGCAAATTATATATCGGATTTTCTATGTATACGAATTTCATCCCAATGCATGCACAGATGGTGCTGCCATCTATGCCCGATATTAGCAAACGAAACGGTTCACCTTTCACGAATCTCGTATGGTAACTTGAAGAGTTTTCCACTGAAATTTTTTGTAAAAAAAACGTTTGGAACCAACTAAGAAATATCCGTGAAACTACTTTTTGCTAACAAAAAACCCAGAAATGCTAAATTTTTGTGTCTTTTTCTTTGAAGTGTATCTTCTACATCATAATTTTATCCTCTGAAACAATCGGAGGAGGTTGGAGGATGTTTGAAAAATGCAGAAAAAAATCTGCAATTTCTCGCTCGAAAACGCAATTCGCTCGTCTCGTGGTATTTAATTATACCCCGCTCAATAACCGTGCTCGAATAATCGAATAATTGTGCGCTAAAATTAGCATTTCCGCATGCATCGCGCGGCGCAAACAAAAACGATGATTGGACGTTTTTGCCGCGAAGATTGCCGCTCGTCGGTAGCCTGCAATTTTTGTTACATTCGGATTTTTTTCGCTAAACATAGACATTGTCTTTGCTCGCGCGAAAATATTATCACTCGAAACGGTTAATCATCGGTTGACACCTCGCGGTTGCGCGAACGACGTCATTAGTAAGGAAATAGGTCAGTTGGCAATTAAAATTTTCATGGAAGTGTGAGTGTTGATGTGTCGAATCTTCTTCGAATCTTTAGAATAATGTTTTAGGTGAAATAAAAACCCTACTTTATCGACGTTAATAAAATGTTTCTTTAAATCTTTTTTTTTTTCTTTACCCCTAGAATTTATGAAAAGTGATGAAATCATTATAAAAAAAACTACGATTATTAAAGGGCTGTGTATTGAAAAGTTTTCGGTTTCTGGAAAAAGTGGAAATATACTCCAAAAAAGTGTTAAGTTTGGAAGTGTCTGTCAGAACTAATTGTATCAAAGTTTCTCACATCTTCTCAAAAAATTCTTCATTTTCTTTTTCTTATGTTCTGAAATTCGTTTCTGTAGTATGAAAAGTAAAACTTTGTAATTACTATAGTTAGTTTGTAGTTACTGTAATTATTGTAATTACTTGTCAAATTAATGTACTTTTATTTTCATCTAAAAAATTAAAACGTTAATTGCGATCACAGTTTTTAGACATGACGCTCAGAAGACATTACCTCACACGAAACAAAAAATTTGGTTATATTAGCACTATCCAGACATTTTAATACACAACTTTCAAATAAACTTTTTGATAGATAGAACCAAAATTTTAATTTTAAACCATGATAAAATTACGGAAACATAAAAGACAATAAAAACGCATATATCAGACAATTAAATTTAATTCCCAACAATAAAAACGAAAAAAGAAAAAACAAGTACTTAAAAGCTGATAATTTTCAAAAAAATTGCTAAAAGATTAAGACGATTCAAATGAAAATGTGCGAAAATATTTGCAAACCGATAAGCTTAGACAAAAATCTCAAAGAAAGTTTTGCAAAACTCAACTGATAAGCTTCAAAACAACTTCAAAACCAAAATAAGGAAGAAAATCTGTAAAAGAAGTTCAGGATTTCAAAAACTCATCAGTCTGATTCCGAAAGCATTTCATCTACTCCAAAACTGACTGCAGTATAAAATGTTTTTACGCTCTTTCCCTTTTGCGGTCTCATTAAAAAGCGAATCCGCGATTTGCCCCAGTTTGCTCGACGTCACATTCCGCCGATAGTCCGTCGCGATTCGCTCGACTGAATGGCCAATTAACGTCGCGAGTCGGCGCATTAACGCGCACGAAAAAGCGAACCGCCTTGAGATCGGACTTTTAAAATTGCGCAACGCGACTTGTTACCGACCGCGCTCGCCGCGAGTCCTTGTCTGCGCTCTTCCCTCCTACGGTGCATTGACACCGACATTCGTTTTTCAAACAATCGCGCGCGCTCTCATACCTATCGTCACGTGCTGATTAATCCGCGTCGTTATTCAATGACAAGGTACCGTTTGTCCAACACGCGACAATTTTTCAAAAAAAAGAAGAAAAAATAACGTGGTTACCTACGCAATTGTAATATCTGCAATTAGGAAAGTATATATGCACATATATAACTTTTTATAACAAAAATTGTTTGATTACTTTATATTGTTTTATTTAATATTAAAAATCGACGTAGATTCCACGTCGAACAGTTTTTAGTGGTGTGTCTATTAGGAATATAGGTTTCTGTAACGATCAGAAAGATTCGTAAATTTCATTCAACCGATAATTATCCATCAATTAAATGTTACATAAATTTATGAATGTTTCATAAAACCAACATTTACAGTCGTAAATATTGTTCATCAAAATGTTCTCCTAACTGTTATTAAATATTTCCGTTCGTAGGGATACCTTTTATACCCCAATCGAACTTAACACTTTACATCTATCACAGTCTACATTTTTTTTAAATGTTATGTTCTATTGTTGGACGATGACTTTCAAAAAGTACACTTTCAATCTGATTTGCTGTAAGTCCGCAAGCAGTGACACATTGTGTGGGACTTGGGAGGGGGATTAGCGGATCGTGAAACGGTGTTGTTTGACGTCTTTAAAGGGCCGGAACACGTGCCGAAAACTCGTCCTTATCTGCTCCTGCCGCCCGACAAACCGGTAAACATTACGTGATTCGCGCGCCGTCGTTTAGGATTTATCTAAAAGTTTGATTAAGATGGATGGATTGATTATTTAATCGAAAGCAAAGAAAGTGCAGTTCGGATAAACTGGAAGGCGATTTTTTGGCGATTCATGTTGCCGTTTATGTAAAGGAATTGGTAATTTTCTGTGTGTTGATATTCATAGATAATCCGAAGAAGAAATAGGAGGTGTATAGAAGTTATCAAAATTAATAAAATGTGTGTAAAATAGCTTAAAAACAACTTAATAAAACAAGTCTACGCTTATACATTTTTTATTTTAGATAATTCAACATTTTGAATAAAGCGTATTCAAACATGCTTATTGCATTTAAAATTAAGATTGGAAGTTACACATTTATGTAACTTATGTTGTTTAAAAAACTGATTAAAATTTCAATTATTAAATATTATGTTAATTTTAATATCTGTGTATTAGTTTTGCAAATCTGGCATTAAATTTAATATATTTTAATAATCCATTTTTTTAATTTACAGTACATTTGTATCGTAATGATATATGACATTTCTACCACTGTATTGTACCCCCATTACATTTTAATTCATTTTCGCGATGTTTCAAATTAAACTGGAAAACTTAATCGAACAAATATGATTCCCAAAGAAAAATGCAACGAGGCGCTCCATTAGACTACAAAGCGAATCCTCGATTTAGGGTGAGCGAAACCGGAATGACTCGAAGGCAAATGATTTCGGACCCGATTGTCAGCGGACTGGAAATCGCCCTCCCTTCGACTGTTAATCCGTTTGCAGTCGTAATATCGCCCTCGAATCGTCAATTGCCGCTTGATGTCTCATCGGGTTTTTCATCCGGCAATTAGAAACGATCTGTATTTGTTTACTGATCATCCTACCGTGAAGAGAAACGAGTAACGATCTCCTTTGTACAGCGAACTGGGGTCCTGACATTCCCTCAAAAAGTGTGCATCAAATTAGACCACTTCTAATTAAGACCAATTTTCATCCGCACGTGAACGATAAAAATCGTTAATCGATCGCGATAAAAATAAATTACAATCTCAACCCGAAATTCAAAGGTACATTAAATTAAATTGCCAAATGGAAAATTTTTCGCCGAAATTTGTATGGAAATGCGACGGACTTTCGGTGACGAGCATTCCAGTAAAGTCACTTACACTTTGACGCTTTTTGCGCGCATTTTATCAACGCTCGTGACGGACCATTGAACGTTACCAAATTTCAGCGGAGATTTCAGATTGGTTATAAATATCAGGACACGCCTATTTTTCTCACGTTGACGAATCTCCGCATGTTATCAGCGTAATTACGTCCGATAAGTCGCGTGGAAAAGTACGGCTACTGTTAACGAAATTAAGTCGCTATCCTTTCGTACACACTTCGGTCGCGATTCAATGACTCCAACCTGTTGCTTTCGTTAATATTGCGAAATGAATTATCGACGTTCCGACTGGAAAATGATACGTACAATTAATTAAGTGTCTCGTTCGAAGTCAATCGATTCGCGGAGAAATGCGGACCAAACGAACTTTTTTCGTGCCGATTTACTGAGTCTCGGCGAACATTGAAATTTCACGCTAAAACGAGTCGAAAAAATGTCCGTGAGGGTCCATTTATCTGATGAACTTACTGCGATTGCAGTGTTTTTTATTCTATAGAGATCACGTTGAAAAAAGCGATAAAGAACAACGAGTTTATCGAGCTATCTTTACGTGCAACTATTCCGCATACGAAATTTATCGTGTATGATAAGTATGTTTTTTATTACTGAAAGTATTTTCGGCATGAAAACATGGCTGTTATTACGAACTTAGCATGTCTACAGTAATTTCGTTTCAAAAAACTTTTTAGTATTCAAATAAGAAATCTTTAAACGTATTTAGTGAAGAATTAATATTGATCGTGAAATTGTTTTATGTGATGGTTTTTAGTTGGAACAGAGAGTGTCATTTTTTTATTGACAGTTAACAACGTGTTTCTTAGAACAATAATAAGTTATAGTGGGGTTCGATGAATTATACGTTGAAGTAGAGTTATGTATAATAATACGTCATTATACCAGAAAATCGTAGTCCACGTGTAGCAAAAAGTGTCAGTGCTAGCCAACAAAATACGACAAAATGCGAATAAAATAGGCTGACAGCAACAAATAAGTTTTAAGACAGACATTGAGTTATAGACAAAAGTTTTGTCTATTCCTGACAAGTTTCGTCAAGAGTAACAAACAGTCACTGCACTTCGTCAATGTGCTTTTAAGACGATAATGAATTAGAAGAAAATAGAAAAGTTATAACAATATTCAAATATTCTTTATTTTAATAAAAATCTGAAACGGCTGAAACTATAAAAGCATATACAATTTCAAGTTTTTTTAAAATAAAAATAAGTTAAATTTTTAAAAGGTTCAGATTTTTTATTTCGAAGAACATGATCAGTAGATTTTCATAACCAGCTAAAATTTTCACATGCACAGTTTTTTCTGTCAAGTAATTCCAAATTCAACAAAATTGATTATCAAATCTAATTTTAAAATCAGTGCAAATTAATATACAATTACGCATCTTGTTATTGACAACAATCTTAATTTCAGATAACCGGATAACAAATGCACGAATTTTTATTCATATCGATGAGTGCCACTGCACAAATATTTATGACCTTAATCGCAACAGAAATATCAACTCGTAATTTGCAATTTTTCCACAACAAATTCTCTGTTGATCATTTAATTGTCAATTTTTTCATCTCGACAAGAAATTCCCATTCACTGACGCAATCGTAAATAAATGATTTGCCACAGGATTCCAACAACAACCAATGGATGCTGATCACTTTTTTCCGCCAATTCGAATTCAGAAATTGACTCGGAATTGAACAATTCCGTCGCCTGACGTCAAACTGTCACACGTCATTTTCCGAGACTTTATCTGTCCGAAGGAAGCCGTGAGGTACCGGTCGGCTTATCTTTTGATCGTTGAAAACAATTCGAAAACGACGCTTATCGACACAACTATGCCACAAGCAAACATATTGATTTTTTCGATCGGTTTCGTGGTACGAAATGTTCCATGCGGCCAATGACTTCGTAATTATAACTGACATTTCAGATTTTTTACAGGATCAAAAACGAGATAATCACCGTGTTAATCGCCGATTTGTACTAAATAACCTCAAAAATTATTTTTATTTTTTCATATATCCCTCTATTTACATAAAAAGACTTGAAAACACGAAAAAATCACCAGCCCTCAAATTTTCAGTTCGAATCACCGCCAAAAATGGTAAATTATGGACCAATATAAACCGAATAAATCACCACTGGACTCCGTTGCGAAACGTGTCGGAAAATCGATTACGATGAAAATTAATGTCGCTTAACGGCGGTTACTGTTTCGGAAAAAATGACCAAACTAGTATCCCGATATTCTCGACAGATATACGAAAGTTACGAAATGCCGTATAACCTCTCAGGACCGGCAATAAATCATCTTTCATATCTGGCCGATTTTCTTCAATGGAAAAGTACCATTGGTTTCCATCCCTCTCCCTCTTTCACATTCTCTTTTCACTCTTGCTGTCTACAGCTCGAACATTGAACCGTATGTGGAGCAAATACGAATACATTTAAGAAACGTGAATTCACTTAAAATGTGCACTTTTTGCATGCACTTCATATTTCACATTTTTCATCACTTATCCCGAAGAGGGATAAGCTAAAAAATGTCACTTCGAGAAAAAATTGGAATAATTCGATACAATTATCGCATTTCAATGCCAAATTCCACTTGTTGCAATCTTATCGTGGCTTACGTGGAAAACTCTAGCACATTTGGTACAATTTGTTGTAATTAAGTTTATAAGGAACTGTTGATCACAATTGGCATTGCATAAGCGCTTCTGATAATTTGTTGGCAACACAATTGTCATTTATAAAAACATTTAACTCTTATTCCAACTAACTCTGATAGAAGCTAAAATATCAAACGACTGCGAGTGTTCCGAAATATATGTCTCTTTTAAAAATATCCTCTCAGCTCAAAACTAAGAATTTTAGGACAAGAAGAGTCACATTTTTACATGGCAGGTTGAAAAAGTAAATTTATGGAACATTCTGACAAATTGAAATTAAGTTCGAATTCAGCAGCGTTTCATTAACATTTGGTTCCGGACCACATTGTGGGTAACTAATAATAAATTTCGCCAAGGGGTTATCCCGATTAAGACGTAAGTGGTAATTATCATTCTTGGCAGCGTTAATTGGCGAAAGACTGAATAGAATGGAATAGAAAAATGGCCACGTAATTATCACGAGGTCTTTTTATTTGTGGCCGAGAACTATAGGAATTCCGAACTATACTTTCGAATTTTGTGAGAGCGAATTGGTGGGGATCGCACTAAATGGCGAAGAAAACAGGACGATCGTCGTCCTTTTACGAATTATCGGGTCCAAAAATGGATAGAAAAAGTGGTGTCGCCGAAATTAGGCTCGCCTTTTTATTAATAGCCCCGACTAAGAATAACAGATGCAAAACAGACAACAAAATGCCTTTATGATTCGTGAATACTTCGGAATGTTTTTATGCTATTGAAAAACGTTTTCATTGAAAGCGTTCAGTACAGATTTAACTTTAACAGCTTTTACCGTAACATTCGCTGAATCAATATTAAATTACGTTTGTCGATAAAATTATTGCTATGGGTATGAATATCAGGAATTTATGGACGTTGTTAGCATATTCATGCTTAGAGTACCAGATCATATTGCGTCGATTTCACGCGACAAAAAGTCGCTTTCAATTTTATTCTAATGATCATTCAACAATAGGAAATTTCCACTGAGTTACCCGGAGTGGTTGATCGGGCGAAAACAGACGTTCTACGACACATTTTACATTCCGTCAACTTTTACCTTCTCTTAATTTGAATTTGTAAAATCTAATATCCCAATTACTTACTGCTCTTCGCTAATTATTATTAACAATAAAATATATTAATACAAGAAAATAATAACAAATTAAACCATTTCGTGTCTAAATAAAACATTTTAATCATAAAATTTTTTTATTTGCAAACCATAATCGAATGTAATCACCGCAAAATGATTTATGGAATTCCAAATCCGTGAGCAGTCGTCTCTGGTTTTATTTCTTCATCTCCATATGTTGCGTGACTCGGGAAATAAAAATTAATTTCTAAGAATTTGCCTTCGGAAACACTTGTACGTTGCTTGCACACACGTATTTGCTCGAAGGAACACGCGTTTGTTTATCCAATACACCGAACGGTTTTGCTTTTTATTTGTACTAATCACTAAATGTTTGTTTACTGGCTCGCGCGAATTTATTTTTACAACACAGCGGCCGAAATAAAACTGCAATGTGTAGAAATAAAAAAATT
>JABFPB010006221.1:0-12290 GCA_022817645.1 Ceratoteleas bidentatus | reverse complement strand
ACAATTTTCGAATATTTAACAAAAACACCCTAACCAATACTGAGAATTGTATGAAAAACGAACCGAACACTGCTTACGTTTATCTCGTCACTTAAACAAATTTCTATAAAAATTGTCTTCTCGAATCCCGAGATATTAGATATCACAGTTTGAATAAAACGCATGTGTAGTATATCTATATATATCATTTTATAATATTTCGTTATTAAATATCTCAGGTTTCAAGAAGTAAATTTTGCTGAAATTCTGGCCAATTGAAGCGTGAATTGAACAACGTGAACCATCTGCAGATAAAATTTAATCAAATTCTCAGTATTTCAAGTTCATGCCATTCCTACCTTAAACATTGCTTACATAGCTTATGTTAAAAATAAACTATTTGGAAAAATTCTTTTGACTATTGAATTTTGACTCTTGATTATTTTCTTTATTTATTTAATGTTCTCTTTCTCAACTTTGTATTATTTATTAATTTTGCATCTAATTAGATAAGTATCACTTGTAATTGAGGACAATAATGTTTAAACATGTCACTGTTCACTTTTTCCAAAAGTGGAAGAAAGAGCGTTTCATCCTAAAAGTAGCTGAAGAAAGTGTCATATTTTCTGTGAATACTGAAAAAATTGTCTCGGGCGACTGGTAAAAAAAGTTAATGATCACGTTATACTCTGGCAGCAATGAATGTCTGGGAGTTATTGAAGAGAAATAAAAAAAACAAGGAAACGATGTGCTCTTCTTTGTAAGGCTGTACAATCAACGTGTTTTTTGACAACTGACTTTAAACATGTTCGCTTTACGAGAAATATAATATTACATTTTTTGTAAAGTGTTTGCAATTAAAGTGATTTTTTGTTTCAAGCATTTCATCCGAGTGCATAATTAAGGACCGACGTAGGACAGAATTTCGTTTACAGGGGCAGTACAACTGGTAGAATATTGGAGTGACAAAAAGAGGTGGCGAGAAAATTGCATTACCTTATCTCTGTTTGTTGGACACTGTTTTAAATGTCCTTGGCTACCAAATATTTTACCCAGTTGAGGGCAAGCATGATTCTTTGAAACAACCTCGTAATGTTTCAGCGTAATTGAAAATAAAAGTTATTGTTTGAACTTTCGTTGAAATGAAAAGTTTAAAGTTTCACTTAATTAAGGTGAACACACAAATCGCGCAGATTTTGGTTCATTTTCGTGAAATATTCATGAGAACTTATAGTTGAAGAAAGCGATCTGGCGAAAAGCGATTCAAGTTGGGTTGTTGCTTGCCAAAGGAAGTCAATTTATGCATTATTTAATGTACATCTATCTACACGATACTCCAGTAATCTAATAATAAATCCATTATACTTGTCGTTACGTTTACTTCTCGTCTTATAGACACCTGTCCTATTGCGCATAACCTAAAATAATTGTTGAGTGTCTAAGAAGATTTCGCTGTAATCGCGATTTTCTGATAAAATTAATTCGTTCACGTAACTCAATTTTTTATTGCTATATAGGCCCATTAAAGGTCAATTTCAATTTATCCAAGTACCCAAAATTTCATTTCGGAATCAAATCCACGTTCATGCAAACTTGGATTTGAACCCAAAACAAATCGAAAGCGCATTTATTAAACTCGTAACCGCTCCTTCCACATTTATTTGATTCTGTCACGTCGATCGTGTCTTTCGAGTCCACCGTCCAAGTTCGGCATGAGCTATTTTTATGGCGCCAATGAAAAATGATAATTTAATGTATGTGTGGTCTGGTAAACGCGAGACGCCGCAGTGCATTCGAAAATGCCGCACGTGTTGCCACGGCGCTTTTCCAAATGACTTGTTGACATTCAAAAGCGCCGTTTTACCAAGACTTTATAACACATGTGCGGCACTTCGCTCGCCGAAGTAATGAATGAACGAACGCACATTCATTTATCGCGTTACGCCACACGTCATGTTCGGGTCGAATCGCGAAACCGATCCCGGCTGATGCGAGATTCAAACCAGCTCTCGCGTTTCATGATTTTGCATCGACGTTAATGAACGTAGGGAAAAAGTTGGGTTATGACACTGATTCGGTTATTTTTAACGAACCAAATTCGTTCGAGAACCAAAATGACAACTGGTTTGTTTACCGATGCCTAACTGCATTTTATCTAGGCTCTGATAACAAAATATATAAAGTGTAACTTTACTCGTGCACCAAGTAATTATTTGTCTTGAAGTTCGCTTCTGTTAACTCCAATTGTTTTGTCAGTTGAACGAAACAGGGAAACCAAATCTGGATTTGTGTAGCTATTTATATAACGAAACTATGCTCTGCCAACCGAATTCGTTTCCAATTAAGAAATCTCTTCGTCCCTCGAGGCACGTGTTTAAACGAAGACATCACCTAAAAAAGTACCCAAAAATCCCGAAGTGTCGAAAAAAAGGCTTGGTGTCGGTTGAACGGCCGTCATTCTTGAACTTCACACAAGTATTTTCTTGGCTCATTTTTACACGGTTTCCTGTTCGTGTGCACTCGCCGGATGGGGCTCAGCAGCAGATGGCGGGCAAAGGTATTCTGTTACGTGGTACTTCGTCCCTCGGACTCGCTTTCCGACGTGTTCGGAACTGGATTATCGATAAACGTGCCACATCCGAACAAAGAACGTGCGATCGATTGTTTTTCGCAAATTAAATTAGACAAGAACTGAGGATCTTTCTTCTTCTCTCGCAGTGGGCAAAGTTTGTCGCGACTTAATGCAGAGTGCTCGGAGTTGCGGAAGTTGACAAATGTTTGTCTGCGGCGGCCTTAAACTTGTCACGGGGAGGGGACGTCGGGGATAAGAGGTAAAAGCGTTTGCTCGGTTTTAATCAGGACTAGCGATGAAATGGCGATGATGCTGCACACCGATCTGCGTCTGAACATAGACAGTGAATAGCGCGCGCGCCGGCAGCTGCCGCGGAGAGAAATGGTCCACATCTGGACGAGGGTGACGGCGCGGTGGGCGGACGGGGGTGCTTTCTTCCTGTCGAGAAACAGGCGGCGCGCGTGCACGCTGCGCCAGGAAGTGGGCGAATGTTATTCGTGAAATGACTGACAGTGGCTCTCATTTTAACCTGACAATGGCGTTGCAAATTGAAAACCGCATTGTTCCGGAAAGAGATCGCAGTAAAGAGACACTGTAAAGTGTATGGCTAATGAGGGAGTGGAAGGGGGGTGGCGGTGGGTCGGACTGGTAATAGGCAAATTGGGGAGAGAGTTTGAGTTTGAGTTTGATTTTTTGATTGGTTATAGAGAGAGAAAGGGAGAGAGACGATATGCTCACGAGGAAATAAAGGCGACTTCCGTTCAGATGGGTTTTGAACGAGAGATTGCGAGGGGAGGAATGATCCATTTCGAATACTTTTGGGTAATCATTTGAGATGGTACAGAATGTTTCGCTTTATAAAATGTTTAATTAAAATTACAAAGCCGCTGTACGTTTGCGTTTCGCACGACTACCGGGTTCAATTTAGAATGGGTATTTATTTAGAACACGTGAAAACTAATGAGATTATTTCTGTCGATTTACATAACACTAGAACTTCACACGCATCACTCGAAAAGTTAATATTGTGCTTTGAACCACTTTGCACGTACGGACTGTATTTATAACGTACGAAAGTGCGAGCACGTTTGCAAAAGTAGGGTTGTATGTGAGTTGTTGATAAAAATTTGTGTTAAAGACTGGTTTTTAATCTATTTAGTAGTAAAATATTCAGTCTGTTCAGTTTATATTTAAAGAAGTAGATTATTTGGTATTTTACATTTTGTAAGAAAAGCTCTTTACTGACATATTTTTTTATCGATAAATGCTCAATGATCGAAAATATAGATATTTTAATATTTATATTCGAGTTGATATAAAGTGGACATATAGTCTGGAGAATGCAGAAAGTATAAATTCGTTAATGTACAATGTAAACCCACGTTGTAAGAAAATGTGAAACTACACAACATAATGTCTATTTTTACACGTTCGGTGTAAAATTACAATACGTTGTGTAATCTGTTTTCAGAGTTACACACCATAATGTGTAATTTTACACTCGGTGTGTAATTACACATTATGGTGTGTAGATCAAAGGCACTCCAAAATATAATGCGTAAACACACTAAAAAGTAGATCAAAAGCAAACCAAAAATTAATCCAAAAGCACACTTTTTTATCAGTCTTGATTATCTTATCTTATTGACATTATATTGCATTTATACATTTCATAACTAAAAGCGTTCTGCGTCGCAACCTTTTTTGCATTAAACACAACAAATTTGCAAATTTACAAAAAGAGAGCTAATTACAATAAGGCTTATGGTCTTCGATAATTATTAATTCAGTGTTAAAAAATGTATGAAAAATGGTAAAAAGTTTGCGGTGCACGAAAAGCAAGTGTAATGCTACAGTGTATATATATATATATATATATATATATCATGATTTGGACACACTAATCAATATCTCCCAATGACGATCATATTTGAGTGATATATATATTTGACAACTGATCTATCCAGTCTCAAAATATTCATATTCAAATGAAAACATATTTTAAAAAAACCATGTTTTTTCTCCGTGACATTATTTTCTCTAATTTTTCTTGTTACTCATCGCCAATGAATTATTGAATACTTAAAACAGTATAAGACAAGGTTGACAAATGTTTATAACGACTTCTAAACATCGAGCAAGAATCACTAAGCCAATCCATGAACACCACATAATTCGTCAATGTTCACCAGTAATTGCCAAGCGAGAAAAAGTTTGTTCAGAAACACGTATCAAAGTTATATTTACCCGCGAGAAACGAGTTGAGACGATGTGTACGGTAAACGTGCACGCAGGTGTCTCATTTTTTGAAAAAGCCGCGGCGAAGCAATGTGGACGCGGGCATAACAAGACGGTCGGATTTTTTCGCTTCTACACGCCGAGCAGGTAGCGGCAGATGTTGTGCCACGCGACAGCTGCCTTGGCTACAGTCCTACCCGCGCATCTCGATGATTTGGTAATAAGAATAAAACGTATATTGTGACAGTGGCGGCCTTAAGTCAGCGCGCCTCGTCGTTTAATTAAATGCTCAACAATTTTGCAACACAAGTGAACAAAAACTATCCCGACGCTGCGGTGATTATCTGCTTACACGCCTGGGGCGAAAAAATGAGTTAAAATCTTCTCGCCGTAATTCTATGATGAAAACTTGATGTGCGAACTATATATAGATAGATAGGCGGACCGTATACGGACACACTAGGATGACATGCGGCATTTTAATGCGAAAAAGTGTGTCGAAAGGATCGCCGAGACGAAAAAGACGGCAAACAGAGGTAAATCGGTGACGAGGGCAAAAGTTGACCTGATAATCGATCTGACTAAAGAAATACGGTTTTCGCAAAGCTGATTTTTGAATTATTATTTTTCAAAATATTGGCACCACGAGAGCGGTGAATAAGTGACTGTCGGTTAATGCGAGATGATACACCGGCGCTATCGGAAACTACGAATGAATAATTGAATCAACCGAAGTAGCGCGATAACGTTCGTGGCACTCGACTATTCCATAGGCCTCATCGCATCTTATAAAGGTTCAATTCGAACCGTCGATTTGGCAGCGTGGAGACATTGTTATAGTTTAACGCGACTACGAATAGGGCGACCTAGTTTTTCCACAATTGATAAGCAATGCGAAAATTAAATTTAAAAATGAGACGTGACGACGACGCGGCAAATGTTACCTGTGCGACAAAAAAACACTGCACATCCGACTGACATCTGACGCGACATGCTTTTGGCTGAGACCAAGAGATAAAATGATGGTGCGATTTCCGTGAACATTCGCAAAATGGCGATTTCGGAGTAATTGCGTATAGTCGAGACATTTAATGAAAAAACATTACATTACATTACTTTACTTTTACAGTTTTACAAATATCTACAAACTTATAAATGTTATTAACTGAATGTGAATTATGTTTACAATATTTAAAGACATGTTAAACTGTTCACTTTAATAAAACAATATCGACAATCAATACTGTTTTTTAGATAAAAATCCTGGAATTTCCTTAATTATGTACAAACAGAAACAACTAAGTATAACTTAAGTAAGCAGTTTAAACAAACGCAGTTTCAAGTTATTATAGCTAAAATTACAGTTTCTCTAATAGAACTTCGTGTAACTACAGAACTTCAGTTATTATATTTAGGCAAATTTCGCTCACTGTAAATTCGAGACGCGAAAGCTTTTGTAAATTAATTGCTTTTTCTTTTAAGAAAATTGTGATGGTGTTGAAATAAGGGCCTTATCAGGATGCAACGTCACTTGATTAGAAACTCATCAGGCATCCACATCAGGCCCTCATTTCTAATGTAACGGTAGGCATCGATCTGGATATATTAAGGATATGATAATCTGATTAGGCTTCCAATACGCCGAAAACAATAGAATGACTGAGACGACAATTGAACCCTCGATGCTCACTTTGCAGTTTGACTGACTTATCCCCAAGTAGTTGGAACATTTTATACATCAGTCATTGCGATATGCCTATCATATTATCGCAATGATGTGGTTTGCCTTATCATAACCTGACCAGGACCTGATAAGGTTAGCCGTATCAAATGATGTGGTTTCCTGACTAAAACCTGTTAAGGCCATGATCAGGTTCACATCAAAACCGAACTAAACTGACCTGATCAGTAAATAATCAGTTTTCCTGATGAGGCCCTGATGTGGCATGCCACTTAAGGGGCGTGTCACATCAGAACCTTACCGATGCCAGCCGTTAAAGTCGACTTAATGCCTTATCAAGATACCTCATTGGAACCTTATATGGTTTTCATCAGGAATCCATGATGGTGTCTGCCACGTCAAATCCTGATAAGGCCCACATGTCTGATGTGGTTTGCCACATCAGACATGTCGAAGTGATGTCGAAGGCAGGGGCAGGGATGTCGAAGTCAGGGGCAAGTTTGAATTGGCGGTTAGGCGCGAAAGTTATAATTTTTTAATTAAAAAATACTGATCAGATGTTGATTTACTGACCAGAGCGAGATTCTGCGTGAAAATCCGCGTGCTTTGAACTAACTGATGACTTTTTTATATAGCACATTTTCAAGAATAATGATTTTTCGTTTTTTAGGTGCCACGTAACCTCAAATATAAACGCCGAAAAACGAGAAATCAACAATTTTGAAAATGTGCTATCGAAAAATGTCATCAGGTAGTTCAAAGCACGCGTACGTTTCTCGCTCTACTCAGCAAATCAAAATTTCACAACTTCTTTTTAATTAATGAAATATCACTTTTCGCGTTAAAACGCTGATTCAACTTGGTCCTTGCCTTCGACATCACCTCGACATCAACACATTTTATATGTTACTCTACACTTTGAAAAGAGTTGCGTAAAATTCCGTTAAATATGACGGAATTTGGTTGCCGTGAAATTTTACATAATTTTCCACCAAATACGGAAGTTTTTGTAAACTGTCTCGTAAAGTTCCTATTTTGAATCTCACGAATTAACTATTTCCAGACGAAATAAAAATCGGAATTGACGTTAAATCAAACGAATATGAAATATTATCATAAAAAGAGTTATGACAGTATTAATAAACAACATATTTAATTAATAATCCCAACACAAATAATGCACTATTAACCTATTTCATGAACTGAATATTCATGAAATTTCACTAAATGCGGATTATTACGATGCGAGTAGAATGTTTTCCACTAATTCTGTAAACTTTTGAAAGAAAAAACGTAATGTTCCGTTAAATTTGGTGGAATTTTACATCCTTTTTTTACAGTGTACACATATAAAGTGTGGTACATTTGAGTTGATGTCGATGGCCAGGACTTTGTTTTATAGAACTTACTATAACGAACTAATCTCTCTATATGGCTGTCCTTTCAATTACCAAATCATACAATTGCAGATTTGTCTCTAATCATGCCGAAATTATTTTCGGTAACCGTTTTGCATCAATGGAGCTGGAATTACACAAAATCATTCTTTTGTGTCCGTAGCAGGACCATTGAAACTTTATAGCTTTGATTGACTTAATACTTCAAACGACCAAACGAGCTTTATCGACAGCTCACCAATTATTTCGTCTTCTACAAAAATATCGATAACTTTCTGGCGACTGAAGTACATTCGTCATCACGGCAATTTTAATCCGTCCGAACAATGAAATAACCTATTCGGCGCGGTTCGGCAGAAACTTATTTGTAACGCCGATTGGGATCGAATTGAATCAACAAAGTCGATTTGCAGATGCAAGGAAATTACGCGGCTGACGTGACAGGCAGGACGAATACGACTGACAGCGCCTAAGTAACCCGCAATTTTGTTTGTCGCGCGACATTATGTACTTGTAACCGCCAAAGTGACTAGTTATTTGAAACAAATTGGGAGCAACCGTGTGCGGTTTTTGAATGAAAAGAAATGGAGCAAGCTCTATTTGCTCACGCCGTTCGTTGAATTAAAGACAATCTCGTTCAAGTACCAATGCGATGCCTCTTTTTTACGCGGTTGCTGGGTTACGAGTAATTGTCCAAAATCAATCATTTCTGATCGTAGGAAATCGACGCACTATTAAAAATAATTAATGAGAATATATTATAAAATTATCAATAGCAATTTCAAAAACACGATAATTATATTATTATTATGTTAAGAAATCAAACATTTATTAAAAATATGTCATTCTTTATTGCTCCGATTTACACTTCAATAACTCATCATATCCTCAAACGAGCATGTACACAGTCGAGAGCACATAGAAACATAAAAATGCATTAATGCATAAACATAAATGCGTCACATTATCATTTTGACTGCATATTCATCATATATTTTCAGTATTAAGGTTGTTTTATGAACGGAGAAACCATTTGTAGCAATCTTTTTTTATAATGAAGCTTGCTATTTTCTTTTACGTTTCTCACCCATAGGTCAATAATTAGCACTGTGCCAATTTCACCGTGTGATAGTCCAGTACTCATTAATTCAGTCAGAAACCTTTAGATACACATACAAACACGGTCGAAAAAAGCATAGAAACCATCAGAGACGCTCTGTTATTTGAAAGTCCGATTACATGCCATGATCTCTATATTCGGTTCTACATTGGTGGTCCAAATTTGTACTTCAAATTTAATAAATTGTCTGTCAAAAACTACACAGATACATATAGATCCAATTAGAATTAGTCCTAAGGTATCTGATGGAATTTTTAAAATGGGTCTTTTACAGTTGAATATTTTGGCATAATTTCATTTGATTTTTGCCAAAGTAGTAAGTTACTGTTGAAAAACATTAGAAACATGCAATGTTCATGCAAGAAACTCACGAAAAAAGATTTGCAAAAAACCATGTAACGCTCTAACTTTTGATAGACAAGTTTAAAAAAACACATCCCTCACTTAATAAATCTACCATATATATTGAGGCAACACTATATTTTGGAATTATTTGAATCCTTAAATAAAAAGTTGATGAGACCCTTAAGTTGGCTGTTTATCGCAAATGTACTTAAACAAAAATAGTGGGGGAAGGAGTTTCAAAATGTTTCAATACAGATGTCGAGGCTAGTCAATACTTATCAGCAATTTTTATAAATTATAAAAAATATTTAAATCTTACAAAAATGATTAAATGTCTAAAATTTTTTTAATTTGAAAAATTAAAAATTATTTTTTTACTGTAAACAATTAATTTTAATAGCATTTTAAAATTCTTTTTTAATTCTCCGCGTGCTCCTCCTTCCAGATACCTCCACGGAAAAAGTATAATGAAGGAACCACCTGTCTTTATGTCACAGAATACTAAGGTGTTAGACCAAGACTGGTGGTCTGTTCAGTATGTTGTCCAGTTATAAGTAAGCTTGTAGAGCGTCTCTATTAGTTTTACTCACTGATAATCTGGCAGTTGAGTAATTTTAGTATATTTCAATGTAAGACACAAAAGAAAGGTGCTATTTTTGCTTGCAATATTCTTGTAAGTATATTGCAGTAAAATGCAAGTTTTCCTTGTGTATGTAAGTGATAATTAAAGTCACAAGTTACTTGTAAGAAAAACAAGTAATAGATAGTTTTTCTAGGGAAGTTTTTTATCCTAGAACAACTTTCTTAAAACCAAAAAAGTCCTAAATGTTTTTTAAATGTTTACGTAAATTGTTCAGTCATTCAAGAAATATTCCCGTACGGAAAAAAATATTCGTAAAGTAGGTGTAACAATATAAAGTAGGTGTAAGATATGTTGGCAAACAGTGATTTTTCACTCTTCTACACCAAAAACGTCAACTTTTTAACCGCGAAATCGGGCCAAAAGATAACGTTTGCAAGCAAAATTTACCAGTCCGAAAATAACGAATTACCGATTTAGCAAGTTCCTTTATGGGGGTCAGTTGTGGACCAATATTAATGCAGTGGCCCACGTTACACCCGCGATTCATTTCGATATTGGGCAGATATTTTGGCCCACTGCGATTGTTAACGGTTGACAAACCACATAATTTTCTACATGCGCTTAAATTATCTTTAATAGAAAGAGTAATAATACTACACTCTTAAAAATGTCCTACTGTCACAGCAAGAATCCTTCTGCGAGAGAAGGAAAATCAGTTCTTTCACAACAAGACTTCATTCTGTGGCAAACTGATTTTCATTCTGTGACAGCAAGATATCTTGCTGGCACAGAATGAAAACAAGATATCTTGCGGACTGCGCATGCGTAGTCGGTCCTTATTGAGTTCAAACAAATATCTAGCTGTCACAGAATGACATTCCTATTCTGACAATAGGAACTCTTGCAAACGGAAAATCTTGCTGTGACAAACAGAAGATTTCTAAGAGTGTTAGACTGAATATTAAAATACCCTATCGCCGCTTACGAAGCGCCCAGGGATCTCTAGCAATGATAATAATATAAATGATCCATAAAATAAGTATTTTCGAAAATATATTGGTATACAAAATTTAACCCATTTTCATGAAGAAAATGTTTTGAATGTCTTATTCAAAACAAAACCTTGTGAATTAATTTATTTTTAGTGTAATTAAGACGATATTTAGCATTTTTCTATTTGGGTCATTTAATTTAATTAATTACGGAGGAGCGATTTAATATAGAGCGCATAATTATGGAAAATGCAGCTCTGAAATCTTCTTTCGAGTGTATGAAATTACGCGTCATTATTTGAAATTATTTGCATAACGTTTCGATAGTAAATTAAGATTTGCCTAATGCCATAGCACGCCGTTAATAAGGCGCGCATTCAATCGTACGAGGTAGGAATGAATGTATGTCTGAATCGACACGATTGATTTTTCCACTCTATCGCGGTTCATTGAAGATGTCATTACAAAATGTGCGACGCTGTAAACGTTATGAATTTTCATTTATATGTTTCGTGAATGTTAAGCTGATAAAATATAAAAATTGATCTTAAAATTTAATATACATGTATTGAGCTACATCGAGAGAAATACCATGTCAAATTAACATTCAAATCATGTAAATGTTGTGCTAACATGATATTCACTCTAGATTTACATATATTCTGTTATGGCAACATATTTTCATGCAAACAGAACAGGAGTTTCCTATATTACCAACAAAAATACGTGTAATTAAAATCTTTCACGTTATAGTAATATTGAATTTCTCTCCGTGTACTACTGCAATACTAATTACAAACACATAATATAAAATTAAGACACTTTTGGTTTAACACATTCACTTACGTGTGTTTTATTGAATAAAGTTACTGATTAAGGTATTTCTCCCATAAAGTTAAATCAAAGAGAATTCAACGAAATTTCGAAATTGGGTTTGGTTTTTATTAATATTTAATTTGCCGCAGTTTCACGCAAATTCACTACCTAGTTGCAGAGATATTTAACACTAAAGTTTCACAAAGAAATATTACCGGCATAGAAGACTGGTCTGAAAACATTCATTTTTTCGAAATAACTAGAACCAAAGCAAAGAGATTTTGATAAAAAACTAACCATATACAGATATCCCTCGCGGACGTAAAAAATAAACTCCAAAATATGAACTAAAATATACTCCACATTTCCGGTTTATTACATATTTTTTATAATAAATATATATTTTATTTTATATTTTATAAGTTTACACGGAGAGAAAAGTTGTCTTAATTATTTCTATATTATATAGCATTCCGAGGACGAAGCTTCTTCTCTTAGTATTTGGTACATGTATTTCTCATA
Organism: Ceratoteleas bidentatus; assembly: GCA_022817645.1. NCBI lineage: Eukaryota > Metazoa > Arthropoda > Insecta > Hymenoptera > Scelionidae > Ceratoteleas > Ceratoteleas bidentatus. The sequence goes on along the minus strand of JABFPB010006221.1, from coordinate 45 downwards.
ATTTTCTCGTATTATTTTCAGTTCAAATTACTATATTTGTATAGT
>JABFPB010006220.1:0-12285 GCA_022817645.1 Ceratoteleas bidentatus | reverse complement strand
AGATCGACCAACTGATTTTATGCCGCTGTCGCGCTTGTTTACAAGTTGATGACAGTTGCTCGTGCCGTGGTTGTTTTTCGGGTTGGTGAACGATACAACTTACGTCTATATTTTATACAAGTTTCCTATGTTGTTTGAAACAACCATGGCAAAACTAAGCAAAAAACGGCGATTTAAAAAAATTCGTAGCGTCTGCCATCGCCGCTACTCCATTTACTTTATTTTCATCAACATGAGAATTTCGTACGATTCCGGCTTCACGCATTTGTTTATAATGCCCTGCTTAGTTTTGCCATGGTTGTTTCAAATAACACAAGAAACTGGTATAAAATAAATAAACAAGTGACAATAGTATATTTTTAACCAAGGGAGTAAAACGGAGTTTTACTCCCCGAGGTTGTAACGATATTTTTCGTTACACATGCAAGTAGAGGTCGAGTTTTACTTCCTGAAATTGCCGGAGAAAAACTAAACTTTACTTCCGAGGAAATAAAGTTTAGTTTTGCTCCCTAAATTCAGGGAGTAAAGCTCGAATTTACGTGCATGTGTGACGAAATAGTATATTTTTAACCAAGGGAGTAAACCGGAGTTTTACTCCCCGAGGTTACAACGATATTTTTCGTTACACATGCAAGTAGAGGTCGAGTTTTACTTCCTGGAATTGCAGGAGAAAAACTAAACGTTACTCCCGAGGGAGTAAAGCTTTGTTTTGCTCCCTAAATTCAGGGAGTAAAGCTCGAATTTACGTGCATGTGTGACGAAGTAGTATATTTTTAACCAAGGGAATAAAAAGGAATTTTACTCCCCGAGGTTACAACGATATTTTTCGTTACACATGCAAGTAGAGGTCGAGTTTTACTTCCTGAAATTGCGGGAGAAAAACTAATCTTTACTCCCTCGGGAGTAAAGTTATGCTTTTCTCCTTAAATCCAGTAAACCTGAGTAAACCTGAACTTTACGAGCATGTTTGACGAAAAATCATTTTTCCAATCTCTCTAATAACATTCTTCCAAAATGTCCCGTAAAGTGGCCGAATTTAATCACAATATTCACAATGACATTTAAATGTTTCACACTTTCTTCAACAGAACAACTTTGATTTGCTTCATCTTATGAGTCGACGCTTAAAAGCAGATTTGACCGATCGACGATTTATCGCGATCTTAAGACAATCGTGCATGATAATCACCGTGAACCGTTTCTTAATAAAATGTCAAGTGATTCGAATGTGAGAGCGCGTAAATTAATTCAGGTTATGAACTGCGCGTTGCTGTCGATAAATGAAACTCGTCTGAAAATAAGTTAAACTTGTTCTGACTCCTAACGGTATGCCAGAAATGTTTCGGGAAAGCGTTTTCATTGAAATGAAATGGTAAAAAACACATTAAGTCCCTTCAGCTCATTATTCCAACTATCTTAATAGTTAAGTGAATTTAACCGGGACTTGATGTGGACGCTGCGCGTAATACACGCCGCGTCCGCATCATTGTATTGTGCGTTGGATTTAACCGGGAATTAAAGTCATATGCGGTGAAGGGGAAGTAAAAACCGGCTGCTTCTGACGAACAGCAATAACGACGCAGGCTTTCGTCACACATACTTTCGAAATTAAATGCTCGAAAAAATGTGCCAGTCGAATGTTTGTGAAAAAATGCAACGAAAAACATAATAGTAGGGAGCAAAGCATATCGCTGCAAATGTATCTGAACGAACGTTCCAACCACATGAACACAGGCTTTATCTACCAAAGGGAACGAAATGCAAAACGAAACATTCGTCCGTTACTAATGCGCCAGGTGTTACTCGCTTGTTTGATGCGGCTTAAAGAATAGAGAAGAAATATATTTATAAACAATGCAATAGAACTTTCGTTGCGCTTGGTTTGTACGGATGTACCGTCGGCGAAATGAAGGACGATTAATATTAATGTCAATTAATGGGTTGACCCATAATGGTTTTACTCGGATAGTGTCACTTGTTACACTTTTCCGATGCGATAACAATCGAACAATACATTATTCAAAGTATGCTTAAATTACATATTTTTTCTATACAACATAAAAATCAGAAACAGCGTGGATACACTCAGAAAAATAAGTTTTTTAAATCCAAATAGATTCACTTTGCCATAAATAAATAATTTATTTGAAATGGTACCAAATTAAAATCAGCTGTTATACAGTTTAGAATAAATTAAAAGCAAACGTATATCTAGGGGTAACTTTTTCCGTAAAACCAAATTGGTAGCCAAATTAGCAAAAAATTGTTATTTTGATGTTATAGTTTTCAAAACATTAAAAAGGAAGGACTTTTTTGAAAAAATGTCCTCATTAAGTTCTAGAGCATGAAATTTTACTCCGGAAAATATCTAATGGATATTTTCATTGTGAAGTTCCTAAGAGTAGATAGCATTAAAAAATTGTCAGTATACATTAAATTGTGATCAAACTTCAAATTTGATTGGAATACATGTAAGTTTGACTTTTAACGTACTAAGAAATATCTTTAAGACGCCAATGAACTTTTCATGACATGAAAAATTTACTGTTCACAATCCCTACAATTATAATATAATTGTAGGGATTTTTTTCTTGGGAGTCTCACCCACTGCGCCGCTTTCTCTACCGGCATCAGGAATTAAAGAATTGATTCAAGATTAGAGAATAGGTTAATGAGTAAAACATGTTTCACTGAAAGAAATTAATTCTTGATAAAGTTGACAAAAATGGAATATAAAGGATTTACCACAGCGCCGCTTGCCAAAATCTACCCCCGGCCGCTTTCGCATTACTTCAGGGTAGGGCCGCGTCCTATGCTTACTCGGGGCACCTTTTACTTATTTCGTTTAAAAACTTTGATCGATTTCACTCGTCATGGATGTCAGTAAATCTTGTTCGTCAAAAATTAAAAACGTCGCGGTTAAATACGCGGAATTCAGACCATCACTTCCCGTGAGGGTGAGTCAGCTTGTCCGCCTGTCCGGCGATCGGACAGGCGGACAAGATGACTTCAGCCGCCGTAGCGGCCTTCATGGGACTCCACGTCCCGCTTCTCCATCTTGTACCAGGATCGCTGGTCCTGTAGCATCCTTTGTACAATGGTTTCCAGCAAGATTTCTCCCAGCTCATTCTCCATCTCTCACCTCGCTGGGGCCCAATGCCCGCATGTGAAGAAGGTCCCGCGTCGTTGATCAGTCCGCAGTAAATACACTCCGGGCTGTCAGCTCTGGTCATCCTGTACAGATATTCGTAAAAGCACCAGTGGCCGGTCAGAAATTGGGTCAGGTACAAGTCTACCTCGCCGTGGCGGCGTTCAACCCAGTCGGCTAGCTGCGGGATGAGCCTCGCGGTCCATCTGCCACGTGGGTCCACTTGCCATCGCTGCTGCCATCGGTGGTTTCTCCTGCTCCGGGCCTCGGTCTTCGCACGTTCCCTGCCAAGGTCCTGCAGTTGGCTCCAGACCTCCTGCCGCTCGAATGCCCTCAGGTCGATTGGCGCCGTTGACGCGACTACCAGCATCGCTGGCTCTGATCCTGTGCGATATGCACAGGCCACCCTCAGAGCGCCCTTCCGCAGGACTGCTGCAATTTTCCGCCTGTACGTCTCCTTCTAGAGAGCCGGGCCCAAATCTCCACGCCGTATAGCAGGATGAAGTGTGCCATCGCCATGAGGAGGCGGCGTTTTCTCGGCTTTGGTCCTCGGACGTTAGCCATCAGCCTAGTAGTCCTCCATCCAGTGTCGGCGGATGCCAGATCGTACGAGTCCATCAGGACCGCTACATCGTCGGCGTAGCCAATCAGCGTGACGCTGTCCGGCATCTCTAGTCGCAAAAGGCTATCGTACGCGGCGTTCCAAAGATTGGTACCCAGTATGTAGCCTTCGGCCGCGTCCGCGGTCAGCCTCTTTACACGCGGTCCATACTGTAACGTGCGGTTACGAAAGTAATCCTCTAATGTACGCATCAGGTAAGCTATCAGTCTGAATGTTTCTCGTAGGGCGTGGAGGAAGTCGCTCCCTACGACTGCACAAATACCGCACAAATACCTGCTTCCGCTCGTGCACAAATACCGTGCACGAGCATGGTCCAGGTACGTGACCACTTCCCTCATCTCGAGTACCGCGCTCAATGCACAGAACGCAACTCGCATTAGCCGTGCATCTAGCGGCTTTGTAGCATGCTTTACCGCCTTTATAGCAGACGTCGCGCCTGTCCGGGCATTTGCAGTTCCGTGCCTGGTACCCATATCCAAGGCAGCGGAAACAGAGCATCACAGTCGCCCTTTTCCGGATCCTGCAGTTGACCCAGCCGATATCCATTCGGCCGTCTGCCAGAAGCTTTTGCGCTGCCTCTTCGAGGATGTTGTTTATGGTCGTGAGCTTCAGCCTCAACGCAGCTTCTACTTCCTCTGCGGCAGTCTCGCAGTCCATATCTCGGATCTCGAGATATGGACTGAGGGCTTCCGGTTGCGACTTCGCCCGCTCTTGCAAGCGCGGTTTTCAACACCTCGCTGAAGGTCGCTCGATCCTCCGCAGCTGTGGACTTACCAAGTTCCAGCAGCACCGGCCCTCATCTGGTCTGCCGGATGCTACGTATATCCATTTCGTCTCTCGGGGTATCCTTTGTGCGGATGTCCTTGAGGATGTCCGCGTAGGACTTCCCTGCCGCTGGTTTGATGACGATGGCTTCTAGTTGCGTCTTCGGACGGGAAGCTGGCCGCTTCATCTTCCTCTTCATGGAGCGGTTTGAAAAGCCCAACTTCTTCCTCTTCTTGGCGGGGACCTCAACCCAGGGAGTCGTGTACTCCAGGTGGCATTTCGCAGAGACGTGCCCGGGCATGGTGTCGTCGCGGCGGAGGGATGGGCGTCTGTGTGACGGTCTCTTCGCTCCCTTGATCGGGGGAGGGAGTCATTGGCTTCTGCTCCATCTCTTCAACATGGGCTGCCAGCCTCTCTTGTTGTTGGATCTTCTTGAGGCAGATATTCAAAGTTTCAAGGCATTTGCGAAGACACCCAATTCCTTCCATGATCTCCTTACTGGTAGTCTTCTGCCTGCAGCTCCCTCTCGTCGTCTCGCTGAGCGTGCTCAGGCACGCAGACAGGAACTTCTGAGCCGCCTCTCCTTCGGAGGGACCCGCTATTGATGCCGTCGATTTTTCCACCTTCTTCTCCTTGCTTGTCGTGGCTAGCTCCGCGCCGCTCAAGCTTGCCAACGGCGTGGAAGCTGGATGCCCGACTGCGCAAGCATCGTGCTCGATCTCCATCCTAACTCCGCGTCGCCCAAGTTGGCCAATGGCACGGAAGTCGGTTTCCGGACTGATTTGGGACAGAGCGGGGCTTGCTCTCTCCCATATTCCAAATGAGAGCTTACCTCCGCAGAGGATGGATTAGTACCACCTGGGGACGTTACAATTGGATTGGAGATCGCTCCGTGCAAGTGGTTTCTTAAGCGGGATATCCTTCCCCGGGTTTTCTTTCGGACATTTCCATATCCTAGCCCATGTGTGGCAAGACCTTTACTGCAGGGCGGCAGTAATTATGGACAAACTTAATCTGGTTTCTCGATTTCGACCTGTCCGGCTTGGAAGTCCCTGCCGGTAGCTTTTTTTTCTTGCGCTACCGCCGGCAGACCTCTCAACATCATCAGTACTCGCAAGCTCCACCACCCGATCAAAAAAAGATCTTCGTCAAGGTTGTCCGTTGGTAGAGTAGAGTTAATTGTAGGGATTGTGAATTAACTTGTTATCGTTTTTATTACAAGAGCTTATGAAATTAGTCATTGAATTATTATTTCTTATTTTTTAATTGTTTATTTTAATATAGATTTACATTTAATTTATTCTAAACTGTATAATAGTTGAACCTTAGAAAGTTAAAAAATGGATGCGGCAAGGTTTTGTGTCAAACAAATTAATTATACATAGAAGGATGTGAAATCGCTTTTTACGGCAAAACATTGAATAAAAAAATAAAATCATGCATAATAAAGATGTGAAATCATTTCTTGAAGTAAATTATTTAAGAAACAAATAAAAGTGTACATAAAAAAGTTCTGGAAACATTTGTTGAGGCAAATTATTTAATATCTATTTTGCCAAAATTACCAAACTCTTTGGAACAGAGGTTAAGGTGATGTTCAACGCGAGGAGCATCACCTTAACCTGAATTTGAATCGGCCATTTGGCGCCAAAAGTAATGTTTTGCAATTAACAAAAAATTAGCTTTTTGAATGATTAATTACTGACCGTACTTTGATTCTGCATAAAAATACGGTTATTTTAAACCAACTGTCGACATTTTTCAATAACGCATATTCAAAAATAATGAAAACTCGTTTTCTGGCGTTAATTTTCGAGGTTACCTTTCATCTCGAAAACGAGTTTTCATTATTTTTGAATATGCATTATTGAAAAATGTCGACAGTTGGTTTAAAATAACCGTATTTTTATTCGGAAAACTTTTTTAAATAGTTTGGTAATAAAACTCAATGCTGTCCTTACAGAGTTGTCGGTTGTTAAAATGTGCGTTATTTGTTAAAAGTAACAAGTAATTCTTGCGTTATTCCGTTACTTTTAACAAAAAACGCAAGAGTAACGCGTTACTTCTAACAATAACGCAAACAACAACAAAGTAACGCATCATTCTTGCGTTACTTTGTTAAAAGAAGAATTGTAGAGTAACTACTCTGGCGCTCTCTGACGGTCTCTGGTGGTCTCTGGCGGTCTCTGGCGGTCTCTGGCGGTCTCTGGCGGTTAGTGGCGGTTTGTGGCTGTCTGTTACGCGTTTGCACCTGTCAAGACAGGTGCCGACGTCTTGACAGGTGCCGACGGTCGAAACATGTCACGACAGGTCAAAACACATCAAGACCAGTCGAAACATGCCAAGACAGGTCGAAACATGTCAACACAGGTCGAAACATATCAAGACAAGCGATACATGTCAAGACAGGTCGAGACATGTCAAGACAGGTCGAAACATGTCAAGACAGGTCGACACATGTCAATACAAGTAGAGACAAGTCGAGACAGGTCGAGACATGTCCAGACGGGTCAAGATGTATCAAGATATCAGTAGGTTTTACGCATGCGCAGTAGGTACCGGTGTTTTGTACGTATGCGCAGTAGGTACTGGTGTTTTGTACGAATGCGCAGTAGGTTTTAGTAGGTTGTACGCATGCGCAATAGTTATCGGGGTTTTGTACATATGCGCAGTAGGTACCCATAGGTTGTACACATGCGTAGTATATATCAGTGAGTTGTAAGTATGCGCAGTAGGTTTTGGTAAGTTGTACGCACGCGCTGTAGGTACCGGTGTTTTGTACGAATGTGTAGTTGGTTTTGGTAGGTTTTACACATGCGCAGTAAGTACCGGTGTTTTGTACATATGCGCAGTAGGTACCCATTGGTTATACTCATGCGCAATAGATATCCGTGATTTGTAAGTATGCGCAAAAGGTTTTGGTAGATTGTACGCATAGTAAGTAACGGTGTTTTGTACGTATGCGCATTATGTTTCGCTAAGTTGTACGCATGCGCAGTAGGTATCCATGGGTTGTACATATGCGTACTAGGATTGGGAGGGTTGTACGCATGCGCAGTAGGTACCCATGGATTGTACATATGCGCAGTGAGTTGTAAATATCAGTGAGTTGTAAACAGAGTTCTCTGTTGTTAAAATGTGCGTTATTCGTTTTTTGTTAAAAGTAACGCGTTATTCTTGCGTTATTCCGGTACTTGTAGAACGGATGTAGAGTTGTAGAATAACTACTCTGGCGGTCTTTGGCAGTGTGTGGGGTCTCTGGCGATCTCTCCCGATTGCTGCCGAACTCTGCTGGTCTCAGCCGGTCTCTGCGGGTCTCTGAGGATCTCTGTGTTTTTTTTACGTGGGCCGGTGTAAAATCTTCAAAAGACGCTGTGCAGCACGTGCTACACAGTACGTGGGACTTTTACCGCACTAAAAACCACCTCCCATTACATCTCACCACCCCGCGGGACCGCCGTCAGGCATTACTTCGCGGGGGCGGACTGGCTGTTATGCGCCCTTCTCTATGCCTCGCGGTGGCCTCTCCTCGTTCTCTCCGCTTCGCGGAGCTTGTGGATGACAGTGGCCGCGAAGTCGGAGGCTGCTCGTCAGGTTGCCTCCCGGGCTATCATCTCCCCGTCGATGTTCTCCGGGGATAGCTGCAGATGAAGGTGCAGCTGGAGTTCTTCTTGTTCTATCTCGAAAAGTGGACAATGAAAGAACACGTGCTGAGGATCTCTGCGTGTCTCAGTCGATCCGACCCGGTCACTGTCGGTTGCTGCCGGACTCAGCCGCCCTAAGCCGGTCTAAGCCGCCCTAAGCCGGTATCTGCCGGACTCAGCCGTCCTGAGCCGATCTCTGCCGGTCTCAGCCGTTGTCGGCAGGTCTTTGCATCTCTCAGCCAGTCTCTGCCAGTCTCTGCCCATCCCTGTCGGTCTCCGCTGTTCTCTGAAAGTCTTCCACAGGCTCTGCCGGTTTCCCACGGTTTTCGCCGGTGTCTGCTGATCTCTGCAAGTTTCACACGGTCTCTGCCGGTTACCATTGCAAATACAGTGGGAGCCCGGCAAAGACCGACACAGACCGTGGTAGACCGACAGAGACGGTGGTAGACCGGAAGAGACCGTTGGAGACCGGTAGAGATCGGCAGAGATCGTGAAAGATTGGTAGAGATCGGGGTAGGGATCGGATTAGAACATGGGAGATCGTGGGAGACCGGCAAATACCGGCAGAGATCGTGGGAGACGGGCAGAGATCGAAAGAGATACATACTAACGGTGAAATTGTGTGCAATTAAATTTTATTTAATTAAACAATCACTACTAGATGGTTATATTGGATAAATGACAATATGCACTTACAAATATTTGTATAATGTTTTAATTGAAAACAAACTGGGAAAATTCCCAAAATAATTAAAAATAATTAAAGCAATTTCAAAAATGAAAACAAATTCAAAAATATTCTTGAAATAGAGAAAGTTTTGAAAAAATTGGAAAATAATCCAAAAACCGGTATAATAATTAGTGTCAACATAAAATACGCAGTACGTGAATAAATCTACAAAAATAATTGGTTTGCATCAAATAATCCATTCCCCATATGGGAATGGGTTCATGAACTCGAATTTACATGCGTCGAATGGCATGCGGCGCCGAAAATACATTTGTCGAATCGATATAAAGCAGAATCGATGTGGCACCGAATCCACCCGAACATGAATCGAATTTACATGGAAACGAAAGACTGTGGCGCCGAATCGAAGGGAACTCGAATCGAATAAGCACCGAAACGACGTAGACACGAAATAACTTCGGTTTATATCTATGGCTATGTTCTAAAACCTACTACAAGTACTGTGGCTATAAGATAAAAATATGAATTATGTTGTGAGCGATAGAGACACAACCATGTTTGAAGTACTTCCAGTAAGTTTTAGAACATACCCTATGTAAACACTTAAAAACAGAAGTTATTTCGTGTAACCACATCGTTTCGGTGCGGATTCGTTTCGAGTTCACATCGATTCGGCGTCATATTGATTCGTTTCCATGTAAATTCGGGGCCATTTCGATTCGTGTTCAGGTGAATTCGGTGCCATATCGATTCTGCTTTATAACAATTCGAAAAATTTATTTTCGGCGCCATATGCTATTCGGCGCATGTAAATTCGGGTTGACGGACTCGTTCCCCCAAATCTCGATCAGTCCTGGAAACACGATATAGATATTTCTCCTTTGTTTTAAAATGCTATCCGTTAGAGTGCGCCACCAATTCAAGATGGCGGCACCCACTGTTGTGACAGTGGGTGCGCCACGCGTGCGTCACGTTTTCGCGAGGTCGTTTTTCGTCCGTTCGATCGCGATTTTTGATTGTGTTTGGGTTTTATTGCAAAACGCACTGAATGCGTTGCGCAAGTGTTCCAGTTGCGATGTAAAGTGTTTGGTTATGGGAATACGCTGCTCCGCGTTTTCCAGGAATACGCAAAGAAAAATGAATCACTGTATGCCTGAATAAATCTCCAGAAACAATTCATTTATATAAATTATTTCATTTTCCAAATGTCGATGAAATTTAGAAACAAGTACATCGATTCCTTTACAACTAAATTTCTCTCCTACTAAAATTCCTCTCCTACTAAAATGAATGTGAGTTATGTTTGATAAATTCATGTTATTGTTTGTAGTTTATGACGTATTAATTAAAATCTGAGACAAAGAATCTTATTGGTCGAAATAAAACCATTACTGAAAACATTATTATTGTGATATATCGCGAGTAATTTGTTGAAAAATCTCAGTTATTTATATAAATTTTATTTCCCAAATGTCGTTTAATTTTAGAAACAAGTATATCAATATTCCTCTCCTGCTAAAATTAATTAATTATTGTTTTGCACATATTATTTTTATTTTGACCAAGAATCTTATTGGTCGAAATTAAACCATTTCTGAAAACATTGTTGTTTACATATTGCGAATAATTTGTTGATGAAAAATCTCAGTTTCAACTTCTGTGTGTTCGAGTTTCGAAGTTATGAGTGCAAATGATCTCAAAGAAACAATTACGGAAAGTGTTTCAAGTTTGTCATCACTATCGATTGCATCTGGAGATAATCAGAAAAATGAACACGACGAAAAGGAAGAAGAAGCCATTAAAACAATTACTTCACAATATCCAATTTTGAATGGGCAGTGGTTTATTGTTAATTCGTCACTCAGCTCTTTGAAAAATAATACTATCGTTGCTTCTTGTTGTTTTTGTCAAGACAAAAAGAATATTCGTCGCTCAAAACGATCTATTTAAAATTTTTCAACACATTTGAAAGTATGTAAATAATATGTGAAATAAGTTTTTTTTATTTATAAATATTGTTATTATATTGTTGAAGATATTTTAAACATTCAATAGCGTTTATATTTATTTAAATTCTCAAGAAGTTTTGAACTGTGTAATGAAATAATTTTATATTTTTCAGAAACAACACGCCGATGCGTTTAAAAGTTTTATTGATTTTAAAGCAAAAGAAAAGAAACGCAAAATAAGAAAGAGAAATGAAAGCCTTGGAAATAAAGTTATTCAGGTACAATTTGAAGCTGATGTTACTAAATTTGTTTTAGCAATTATTTGTCCATTGCCGTGGTCGAGTTACCAGATCAATGTTTGACAGTAATGACCTCATTTATATGCTTTTAAATAAAATAATTTATTTAACTTATTATGTAAGCAACCAATATGTTGTTAAATTATTGAGTAACTATGATTTAGTGATTTGCGTTACCAACATAAATACTTACACAATTTTTCAATACGCTTAACAGCTTAAAAATTTCCTTGATATAACACCTTAAAGCAATCAACAGGTTTTACTTTTTAATGCAAAATAAATGTTTTATATTTAAATTAAATAATTGTACACGTGTTTCTGTATGTGTGTAAAATTTATTTTATCATATCAACAGATTTGCCATTAATCGGTAATTACAAAATTAATCACCTTAAAAGAGTAGCTGTGACCACGAGAAGGATATAACGAGTCCAACTTGGAAAATTTGACCAGACAGAACGTTAACTTTTGTCACAACTTTCAAATTAATTACATAGTTACGATAAATCAACGTTTTTATATTATTTTAATTGCAAAAAACATATGTATTCTAGCAGTAATCAATTTTATTTGACGAAAATAATGTATATTAAAATGACCTAATCTTTTAATGTTGGATTTTAATGTAGAGATAACAATTATATTTATTTAATAATAAAATTATCAAATAATTAAATAAACGTTGGAATTAGTCTTGATTCCTATATAAAAATTAAAATTGTAAACTTCAATCAAATATTCAATATCCTATAAAGCATGAAAATTTAAGCAAAGTTTAAGACAAGTAGTTGATAAGTATAACTCAAGCATATAAAAACGGTAGAGTCACCTAGAGCCGTTCTGGCTCAGGGACAGGATAGCAGCGCTTACAGATATCAGCATCGCTGGTTCAATTCCCGATACCGACAAGAAAGTTTTTCACTAATTAAAATGTTTACCCATAATAAAATTAATAAAATTCTTTATAAAATTAATGCAGATGGGATAAAATCATACTTAACAACATTAATTATATTTTATTAAGAAAATAGCTATCTAGTTAAGGGGTATCGCAAGTGAAAAATGACGAAAATTCGAAAAAAATTGTCGTTTATGATGCCTTGATATGTCCTCTTTCAGATGGCGTCTTCGATTTTTTCGAAATGTCCCTAAAAGTTTATGAAA
>JABFPB010006219.1:0-12286 GCA_022817645.1 Ceratoteleas bidentatus | reverse complement strand
AGTCTTCACACATTTTCACTTCCTTGATTCCAGCAGTCATCTCCTCGCCAAACCTCATTTGCACAGCTTCAGGACACATTAATCCTTCCTTTCCATTACTCGTTGCCACTTTAATTCACTTTTTACTTAACAAAATCACAAAAATATTTCCGATAAAGCGCTCGTCCGATCCTCACTCGCCCACGCCTACCAACCAAGTCAAAAAAATGCTTTAATTTAATTACTCTAAAAAATGGTCATCTTACATTAAGAATATATTCCGATAATGTCACCATTTACCGAAACAACAATTTCCACTGACGCTTAAACGATTTGTATTTCCATAACCTCACTTCTGATCATGGTTTGATCGGATTTTCCGGATATGGTTGCCGGATTCCGTCTACGGTAACGGGATATTTTTTAGAGTGATATTATATTCGAGACCTGTAGGAAGTGAAACATGGAAATACTCGCTCGATGAATTTTTTATAAATAAATTGACAACAATTTACCTAAACTGTTATTAAAGTGAACACAAATGACCTAAATGAAAGTATACTATATTATACTTCAGATTCTATAGAAAAGCGAATTAGTTTGTGAATTAGTAATATGAATGACAGTGACTGTTATTCATATTACTATGTTAAAACTGTTTCATATTCTAATACATGTTTTAACTCCAAAGCATGATTTTTTGGCAATTGCTTCATTTTTAATGAGCTTTCATGTGTTTCGTCCGAATTTCGGTATACTTCAATTTTTCAAATACTATCTCCTCCTACATTTAATATTTTGACTACAATATTAAATTAGGGCAATCTTATTCGTAAAAAAATAGTTCCCATTTCTGTCTCAAATATGGCTGATGTATGGACCAAAAATAAAATCCAAATGCACCACTGAAAGGATCTCCTGAAATTATTATTGGATGCAATTGGTCCAATTGCCTCCTATCATATCAGTCCATTCCATTGCATAATTTTAATGGTTCATTTACATCAAAAGTTAAGGGATACCCTTAAGGTGATGTTCAAGTTCTGCTGCCACGGAATTAGTGTATTTGTTAATATACAAAGAATGAATAATAATTTCATCATAATTCGACCATAACGAGATTCTGCAATTCTGCGAGAATAATACTGGCAAACAAATCATAATTTTTGTTAACGCATTTCGAAAATAATGATTTTTCGCACTTTGCCCCGTTGAAAATAAAACTGTACGAAGTCATTATTTTCGGATATCACTAAAAATTTTGATTTGTTAGCCAGAAATATTCTCCAAAAATTGTTGAATCTCGCTATGGTCGATTTATGATGAAACAATTATTCATAATTTTTTAAATAACAAAAACACTAACTCCGTGACAGCAGGCTTGGATCTTCAGCTTAACTGTAGGTGGCGCCTTAGGATAAACTGTGCTAAATTTTTACTTATATATATAGGCCAGTGCAGTATTGAAACCAGTTACAGGGCGCGCTGCGATCGATCTTTTTTAATTATCCTTGATCTCATCGCGCAAACGGAATTATTAATTGCACGGCGCCAAGTAAATAGTGCATATCGACTTTTTCGGGCGCGGAATCTGTTAGCGGCGATGATTTGCAATCGGCGCTTCCCGTCAATTTTAATGTTTTCATTCGGCTGCGCCTTCGCACTGTTACTTATTACGTTATTGCATTATTATTAGCTCTAATGGATTAAAATTGATTCGCATCGCGTTACGCCGTGTATGCGCACAATTATTTGTCACATTAATTTATGTATTGATTTGTATTCAGTCGCGTGGATGACATACGGCTGACGCGCGCCGACCGTCCAAAAGTTATGCGTATTGCGGCTTCGGAAAAACGAGTCGATTTATTGGCGATTTAATGGGTTTGGGACGTATGAATTGCGGCATCGAGGAGGTTGCAGTGGGATGAAAAGGGCACGGGAATTGGAGCGAATTTGCGTAATTTGAGATAAAATGATCAGTTAAGTAATTGTTGGCGTTGCTGAGAATTGCGTGGATATTTTTGAAAGAATTTGTTTTTCGCAAACATTTGTGAAAAAATGAATGCAATTTTCAGAAACCAATCATGTAATAATTACTCTTCTTTGTAACGAAAACATTTGTTTTCTTTACAAAGAAGAGTAATTAAGGTTTCTGAAAAACAAAAAAAAACAATTATTTTCTTTGAGTAGGAAAAGTTTAATTGAATTAATGAAAAGTAACGTTCTTTTGTAATAATTTTTTAAATGTATTATTGCATTATTTTAATATATAAATATTTAATATAATATTATTTATATAAAAATGAAATTTAACATGAAAAATAATATAAAAATTTTATTTTTCGTATTAAATGTATAATATAATTTTTAATACATTATCTACAATATATGTTTTAATATTGTTAAAAAAACTAAACAGCGAATTATCGAAATATATATTTTCATATTTCTACACATTTTTAAGGTATTTTCTTACACGAAACCCTAAATTATCGTTGAAAAAATCCAGTTTTTAAGTTTCATCCTTTTTAGCACACCAATTTTTGAGTAAACACAATTTGTGTAAACTAACCGAAGACTGCTATTTGCATAAAATGTATATAAAATCTACCTACTCAAATAGTTCGACTTCCCGAACTGAATAGTTATTCGAAATGTAAGATGTTCCTCAGATGACAATACGTGCGTAAATAACGTGAGATTGTCCACGTTCGAAATCGCCAGAATGCAGTAGAGAGTTATTCGAAAAATGCGTCCGACTGTATCAAACCGCAGATTGAACGTTTGTTGTTTCTTAGCGAACGACACGTAAAGTCAGGCGTGGGGGCCGCAGTGTTTTTTCCAAATGTAGGCACATCATTTGCTATCGAGTCACGACTTCTTGTATTATCCGAAGGCCGCACGTGTGACACAATCAATCGTTGATCCGACTTTAGCAACTTTTTTTCTCCCGTAATTAACGAGATTTTCCCCGCGTTTTTCTTTCGACTTTCGCGCCACGGAGATTAATCGCAGATTCGAGACGATAGTCCAACTGATTTTTCAACGTATAGTACGTTTTTTGGAGACGAAAAATGGGGGGTAATAATTTCGATTTGATATAAGTATGCAATTATCAAATTTTCGAATATTCTCTTTAAAAATATTCAAAATTGACAAAATTCGACAAATACTGCTAATTTACCATTCAATTACAATACTGGTGTGAGATTATTTATTTAAGAACGACTTAATCGGTTTAATTTTAAATTTAATTGAGCAATGCGATAATCTAATTATTTGGCCAAGGACTGGTTTCGTCCAGTATCGAAAATCGCTCGAGTTTCGAATGCTCGAATTTCAATTAGTCGAATAAGCATCCGAATTATTTAATTTGAAGTCGCGTATTATATTTCACCGCGGCGAACCGCGAGGAAATCTTCGTTTCAGGTACGCTTGAATTAAAGCGGAGTGTTGCTATTATTTGTCGGCGGATATTGATTGCTTAGGTGGGAAACGTGAAATGACTGGTGTAAAACTTACGAGGTGCCAACAAGTTGTGTCGCGCTATACGATTTTTTTCCACATTCCGCGGTTACTAATTACTTGCGATGAAAGACAAGACGAGACTTTAATGTTAACGTCTGCTACAAGGATAAACAAAGGACGATGACTATTTTTAGGTACTTTACTTAATTCGCAAGTAAAACTACTTTACTTTGTATACCTACTTTAATAAAGCAATTAAGATGAGGGAAAAGTGAATTAAATCAATGTTTGACATCAATTCAGTATTTATCATATTTGTAAATAGGGTTAATGAGAGTCACATTTTATAAAGAAATATTATTTATTTGATTTACATTTCCATTTGATTAAATTACGTTTATTTACATTTATTTGAAACAGTTAAATTTTAATAGTTAATGGTCCTTGGAACTTAGTAAATAATTTCAGATAAATCTGTTAATTACTCTTGGAATATTTATTTAACTCAAACAATAGATTTGTATAAAAACATAATTTCATTCAATCCTCTTTTAAATAAGCAATGAATGAAATCAATTCATTAAAATTATCGAAACCTTATTTTCAAATAAAAATAACAAAAAATTCATGTTCTTAAAAAAATCAGATCAATCTTCGAAAATCCATTCTTAAATGATGGAAACAATTTTTATTCCTGAGAAACTATTCCAATAATTCAGTTGTCATAAAAAACAAATTAAATAAATCATCTCCTCAATTTCTAATCACAATTTTTTATTTTCTCTCGTCCCAGTTATTTTCCGTGTACAAAAAGTTTCATTCCACCTAATCCGCGCGAAGTTCCAAAAACCTTTCGATTCCGTCCGCGAGGCAGCGATATGCAACGCGCGTTATATTAAGCACACCAAAGATAAAGTTGCGTGAGTTGGAATGTCTTTTTGGAAGGCGTTTTTCAAACGCCTGGCTCCCGAGTTGTTCGACCGGAGAGGGGCATGGCGGGGGAGGGGGGTGGGAGAAATGGAGGGGCGAAAGGGGCTGCCGGGTTTGGAGCCTCTGAAAAATAGACCGTAAGCGCTAGGCGTTACTTTTGCTGGTCGTAACATATTAATAAAACTTTTGCGCTGTTTTCCAGAGGCTGCTGACTCACTAACGATAAAAAATAGCTCGCCTTTACAGCCGAAGCGTAATTTGTACTTATTTTTTGAATTTGTACTCAAAAGCGATTTCGGTTCGTCAAATGTCAGTTTCGGTTTCAGTCTCAAATGTGTCAAAAAGGGGAGGTTTGAGAGGGGTGGAGGGGTGGTAAATTTTTGAAAACGAGTAGTCGGGATAAGAGTAAGAAAAAAAAATTTTTTATTTTACTTTCTTATAAATTAGTTTAGACAACTGGAAACTGGAATTTGAGCAGGCTTGTTAAATTATTGATTTGTTGAATACCTGTAAGAAATTTTAAAATCAACATGAGAATAGGAAAACAATTTTATGGTGTTTTTTCAGGATTGTTATTGATATAAGTAAATTATTAGTTGAATTTGTTATACATTTAAGTAACGAAAATGTTCTTAATTGTAAGAGTCCAAATTAAAAGAATCATAAAAATGCTCACAATTGCAACTAAACAGGGGAGACCGGAAAGACAATCCGACTGAAAGTAGCTAAACGCAGTTTATTTGCGCGAGAACAATGCGGTTGTTGACGCGTGAATAATTTTTGCTCACGCGAGTAGATCGGCGTGGCGGCTTTCGCTGGATAAAAGTAATGAATGACAATTAGGATCTGAGAGGATCTTGCGAGCAATTGGCCCGAATGTAAGTGCGCTGGGCGCGTTGCCAAGTCGGAAGTCAAGTTTCCCTTTTGCAAGGACTGATCTTGTCGTTATGATTGCGCGGCGATAAACGAGAGTCGACTGTTGGCCGATGTACTCCGACATCGACAACCAGATTGCTCGTGTCATGCTCGACAATGTACTTCGAACTCGAAACATTCAGGGTTATTGTCGCTGCACCTGGAAAGCTCGGAAAAGTCGGAGAAATTCGTGGCTCTGGAAAATGAAGGAATTTGTGGCAATATTTTTGTATACACGTATTTTAAGGGCGTTCAAACAAAAAATTAAATATAGATTAAGTTTTCAAAAAATTTATGTAAAACTTTTTCGTTTGCTAAATTGCAATAAAAATTAATAAAATAAAAATTAAATTATGTAATAGTATTTTATTATTTGGTAAAATTACGATAAAAATGCAATTAAATAAACATAAAAATTAAAAATTAAATTGATTTTTAACGTTTATTTTTTTGAGAAATTAATTATTGTAAAGTCAAATGTTTAACAGTGAATTAAATGAGCAAAAGTATTACATTATGTTAAGCGTGTTTTATTTATACGTAATTACATTAAGTTTTTCGCTTAAAAAGTAAAAAGTATCTAATTAATAATTTATCACATCGATAGAATGAAAGATGAGAAAAATGTAGCTTGAAGATTAGTTATTTATGATTAGGAAATGATGAATAAATGATAACAATTGTAGCAGTAATTATGTGTATAGTGCAAAATAAAACAGAATAAAGAAATCTGACATGAACATAGTTTAAGTTTAAATAAATGATTATATATTTAATTTTACAAAGAAATAAAATGTAATAAATCTTTAGTTTTCATTTTTTTATATCAATCAAAATATTTCACCAAAAAAAACTTGTCCTAACGAAATCACCTACAAATATTTTGCTTAATTCACTGAGAAATCAAGATAGTTATACCAACTAAATATTTAGTTACGTGAAATATTTACTTCATATAAATAATATCTAGTTCACTGAACTAAATGATACAGTTAGTTTAATTCTACTAAATAGATTAACTGTGAGAACATAATTCAACGAATTATGTCAATAATTCAACACACTACAATTCAACCGTTTTTTCAATTTATTATAATTCTTCCCTTATTTTTCGAAGCAATAAAATTAATGAAATTCTCAAATAACAAATTCTGTCATTAGAAGAAACATAACAGCAATTCAATAAACATCAATTCCAATTTCTAATTTGACTAAATGCAATTTTTTCGATCCCTACCAGTTCTCAGAAAATTCAAAAAAGTTTCAAAATTCCAGACTTTCATTCCAAAATACGCAAATCTGAAATCTTAAAATCTGTAATTATTTTGTTTGAAACGGTCGAATTTGTTTCGAGACACTTTTAGCGATGAAACGGGAGGTTCATCACTGCCATAAAGAACGTAAACACCATTTTAACAGCAAATAAAAATAAGACGTCGAAAAATAACAAGCCGCTCACTAAATGGAATAAAGGGCCGGAGCGGCGAAGAATCGACGGCTGTAATGAGTTTCTGCATCGTATCGAGCGGTGTAAACTGTAATTCGCAATAGCGTGTGGCCATTTCTTTTTCGCAGAAATTATAGCGCTGAATTGAACTAATGTTGTCGGTCACGATATACATTAAATATAAAGAAGTAAGAATTTTCGTGCCGGCGAGTTCATTGTTGTGATACGCCTGCATCGAAATTATTTAGCACTTGTTTGCCGCAAAGTTATCTCCGGGCAGCATCGAATTCGCGTTATTACGTATACATCGCGGAATAACGGCCGCATTTTTCTTCCACGACCCGTATACGCGTGTTTTTGATATTAATATCGCGGCGATTTAATTTATGGTAATTAATGTCACCGATTACGAGTGTTTTTTTCTTTTTGACACACAATACCTGCATTAATTCTTATTTATCGTTACGAGGCTAAAGTGGTGACGTTCCGGGACAAATCGTACCATCATTTCTGAGCCGATGTAGTAAAAGTTTTATTCGCCGGGATTTATAGAGTGATTAAACCAGCGGTATTGGATTGTGAAAAAATAAAAGTGCAGTTAGGGTGAAATGCTAGTGGGATTATCGTTAGGAAAGAAGATTTGGCGTCAAAAGATGTTTTTTCGAAATTGCTGAAATTGCATTTTGATAATGTTTATGGATTTTGGATATTTCGAGTTGGAGCAGGTGAAAACATTTTTGAGTTAATAGTAGATTAAAATTTGATTTTGTCGAATTCTTCATTATTTTTTCAATTTTGCTGAGAAAACGATTTAATTCTTGTAACTAAATTTTAGTTCAGTTTGCTAAAAATGTAGTTGAACTAGAAGCAACTTCAGGGTACAGTTCTTATAACTAAACAAGTTTAGTAAAATCAGTTTAATTATGCGTACTAAATGTTTAGTTGAAAATGAACTAAATGCTTTACTAGCAGAAATGGAAATTCTGAAAAACTGAAAATCTCTGAAAAACTCTGAAAATCTCTGAAAAACTCTGAAAATCTCTGAAAAACTCTGAAAATCTCTAAGAAACTCTGAAAATCTCTGAAAAACTCTTTAAACCTTTGAAAACCTCTGACAGTCCCAATATTGAGAGATTTTCAGAGTTTTCTATAAAATTGACAAGTTCGAAAGTCTTATAGTGTGTAAAAAACTCTGAAAATCTCTCAATGTTGGGAATGTCAGAGATTTCAAAGCTTTTCAGAGCTTTTCAGAGTTTTTCAAAATATTTTATTTCTACAGTGGTTAACCTCAACAAATATGTAAACATTGAAATGAATACACATTTTTTAAATCAACGTAGTCAGCCAAACTAATCTTCTTCAATAAAAATTAGTCACTAGAAAACTAATTTTGTTGACAAAATATGAACAGCTCCGCCGACAACAAACCCAACAATTGAAACGCAATTCTATTTTGGGGTTAGACTGCAGCAGTCGCGCGAGCCGTGCATGCGCGAAGCCGCGATTTTTCGAATCGAAGTAAACGTTTAGTTGAATTAAGTAAAACATCTATTTTGGACAAATGAAACTGTAGATTCATTAAACATACATCTTACATTTATGAATAATAAATGTTAATTCGAGTTTACGAACAGTATATTCAACGTAACTATATATGATGCAAATAAATATACTCTCTAAAATGGAGAAATAGAAACAGATGTTTCTATTGTGTTTTGTATGAGTTTGGGCGAAATTAGAAGACATTAAAATTAAATGCATTCTATTGCTTTCAATGTTTTTCTATTTCTTGTATGAAAAAGAAATGTCAGGCAGACAGTTTAACTATTTGTCCTCCGAGATGCATAATATTTTTAATGAAAATAACAATAGAAATAATGTCGACTTCTATTTCACCAAGAAAATTAAAAATACATAACCTAAAGCTAGAAGTAGAAAGCATATAAAATAAAAGTGAATAGAAACTACAATGCTTAATATTGCTTTTTTTAAAAAAGACAATTGAAATTGACATTTTCTAATTGCCTTCTATTTTTTCCTATTTCCATGTTTTTGCAGGAAATAGGAAAGTATTCAGTTGTCTTACCCTTCTCGTTTTCTCGGAAAATACGCTCATTATCTTAAAAAGGAAAGGCGTCAAAGTACACAGAAAATAAACAAAATATTGTGTTTCATGGAAATGACGCACTATTTCTCAGAGTCACATTTTTCACAATAAATTCCTCGATAAAACATGATTTACATTGATCAGATATTGGACCTTTATAAATAAAACAGATATATGCATATAACATATACTAGATATATGTAAAATTGATCTTTTATCAGAATTTATTACTAAATAACTTGTTTACCAAACAGACAATTGTCAGTCGATTAAAAACTGATATTTGTCGCAGAAGTAATACAAATTTACTTTGTATTACTACGCAGAAGTAACTAAGGAACCGTGAAAGTCCTGTTTCTATTTATGATTGCGTTCATATTTAATATACTGTGCCCTTTAAAAAAACATCGTCTCGAAAAACCCCGTTTGTAAATATTCGGAAATCGAACAACTTTGTAAATGGGAAGTGGCTATTCGCATCGCAGAGGAAATAAGAGTAAACGAAAGTAAATGAGAGTAAACAAGAGTACACGAGAAAAAATAAGAGTAAACGAGGGTAAATGAGAGTAAACAAGAGTGGACGAGAGTAAATGAGAGTAAACCAAAGTAAACAAGAGTCAAATAAGAGTAAACGAGAGTAAAAGAGAGTAACCAGAGAAAAAACGAGTAAACGAGAGTGAACGAAATTACTTTTTAACATTTCTAACACATAAAAGACTGCCAGTTAGTTTAATTAATTGTTTTAATTATTCCAACTAGAATACGCGAGAATCCCAAATTAGTTACTTTACTAAATTTTTTAAAGATTGTTTACTCTCATTACCCTCATATACTCTCGCTTACCCCCACCTTTACTTTCATTCACTCCTTCATTCCCTCTCGTTTACTTCCACCTTTACTCTCATTTACCCCCTCATTTACTCTCGCTTACTCCCACCTTTACTCTCATTCACTCCCTCATGCACTCCCATTTACTCCCTCATTTACTCTCGTTTACTCCCACCTTTACTCTCATTCCCTCTCCTTTACCCACTTCACCCTCTTCTCGAAAGTTCCAGGGTGACCTAACCTCAAAACAGAAATCTTCACCCAATTGCCGAATTTCGCGAAACTCCCCCCCCCCTACCCACTTCCCCGAAAAGTGCGCTTGGGAACATTGTTCTAACGAAAACGTTTCTGTTTTGTTGCAGGTCGCAAGTCGCAGGTGTTGGCCGGTATCATCGCAGGCGGCGGCGGGGCGGCGGCGGTGGAGGCGGCGGAGGCGGTGGCGCCGGTGGCGGAGCCGGGTAGTTGGGTAGTCGGCTAGTCGGCGTGCGTACGCGGGCGAGCGCTCGCTCGCGTGTCACGCGGCGTTACTGTCGCGCCGGTAGGGAGCGGCGGAAGCCCAATTGCCCAGACGAGGACGGCGGTGCGTGTGCCGTTTGCTTCGCTGCCTGCAGAGACGGTGGTGTGGTGTTGTTCTGGTGCTGGTGACCGCGATACGGTATTTCTTGTCTCACCTCGAGCTCACACGGCTGCGGGGGTGGCGTTTGTCAAGGCAACGTGTAGCAAGATGGGCTGCGCTATGTCCGCGGAGGAGCGGGCCGCTTTGGCCCGCAGCAAGATGATCGAGCGCAACCTCAAGGAGGACGGCATCCAGGCCGCCAAGGACATTAAGCTGCTTTTACTCGGTTAGTGCGGTGTTGAGGATGTTGGGGCGGAATGTGTTTGTTCACCGCTAAAACAAGTGTCTTAATTTCAGACACTTTTTGTAGATATTTTCAAGACGCCTAAAAAAGTGTCTTAAAATAAGACATGCGTCTTAATTTAAGACATATTGCGTCTTAATTTAAGACAATTTTCACGAATTAAGACGCTTTTTCAGGTGTCTTAATGCCTGTTTTTTACTGTGTTGTGAACAATTGCGAAAAATTGCGAAAATGAGCGATTTTGTGAAATGAGGAATAGATTTTGGGTGTGTAATTTTATTTTGTGTTCCAGCATGAGCCTATTTTCAAGATAAATGCTTGTAAAGTGAATGGAAAATGTAGTTTGAAAGCAACAATTGGACAATTCAGAGTTGGAAACGATTGAAAAGTATAGTTTTTCTGTTATTCTAGAGTTTTCTGACTTTAATCTGCAATATTTATCATTGTTTTGACGAAAACAAATCTTTTGCCAGCGAGTTATTGTGGTTGATAGATGGAATTTACCTATTGAAACATATTGAAACATTTTCAGAATATTACGTTCCAAGATATGTAAAGACATTCAACACGCTTTATTGTCATGCAGTATTTTTATTCATGAGATGTATATTTAAAGCCGCATATTGTCACCGTGTTTACGTATAAGTTACGTAAAATGAAATAAAGGTTAAAATGTGGGTGAAAAAAATATCCACAATGAGGACTTGATCTCGGGTCCTCGGAGTTCTAGGTCGAGTATCTTAACCCCTCGACCATGACGACATTTGATTTTAAGTGTCGTATTGGAAATATGACTTGACATAGGGAAGATTCTTGACGAGTTTATATTTATTTTAAATACGACGGCTGCAGGCGCAGTGGCTGAGTGGTTTAGATACTGGACTTAGAAGTGTAAGACTTGAGATCAAGTGCTGATTGTGGATGATTTTTTTTCATCTAATTTTTTACCTTTATTTCGTTAATACGTAATTTATACGTAAAAACTGTGACAATACCTGCTTGAAACATATAACTTAGAAATAGTTCAGTATGTTTCAATATGTTTCAATACATAATTTCTAATATGGTATGGAGTGGGAGAGTCACTGTCAACTTTAACTGAACAATACATTATTATGTCTGTGGTTTTTGAGGAAAAACAGTTAAGTCACTTTTTTGTGATTTGGAGATTTGCGTTTATCTTGTATATTTTTATTGTAGACCATATCATAATGTAAAATGAGGGTAAAACATCATGTTTAAGCAAAATTTTGGCAAAATTTGAATGTAAGTTTTTGTATGAATTTTGAATGGTAACTTAACTGGTTTTTGCTCAAAAAGATACACTTAACTGGTATTTTCTCCGAAATGTCACTTGACTGGATATGCTTTGTTGCCCTGTAAAAATTGTAATTTAAAGAAATTCAAAAAAGTTCTTGAAAGGAACAAAACGATAAGTAACTCAGAGACATTCTGAATGTCTTTCAATTAAATTTTCAAAAAAAGAGCATCTATCAAAATGGTACTTTCAGGAAAAAACGAGAAATCAGTGTTCTCATATTCACTGCAAGTTTTTTGATATAAGAAAGCAAAAATATAAAAACAAAAAGTTTCATATCTCATCAGTTTTTCTGTTTTTCCATTCCCTATTTTTAAATAATCCTTCTATTTTCCATTTGATTCATAATTCTCTTTTAAGGGGGCAATCGTTTACATTTGCCTGAAAATGACACTTTTTCAACATTTTTTTTCTCGGAGGGGGTTCAAGAT
>JABFPB010006218.1:0-12288 GCA_022817645.1 Ceratoteleas bidentatus | reverse complement strand
TCGACTAGTTCAAGAGAAATAAATTCAACAAATTCTACTCTGTTCATTTTATTTCTCTTAAACTAGCCAGTCGCTCTAAGCAATGTTCTCTGGCGGTGTTTGGATTGTTTTCAAACATTGCCAAAAAATTCCTTGTAAATGTGTGTTTAGCATAAATTTTTTCCATTAAATTCTCATCATTAATTTAGTTCACACTCCAACCTCCTTAAGTTTTTAAACAGTGAGTATGGAGAGTTCTTTTGGTTTGAATGTTTACTGACAGATATTGTAACATTAAAAATGATGTCCAAATGAAATAAAGAAAACAAATTGAATTATTCAACTTTTAATTGTTTTATTCCAGATCAAGATTAAAAATTTTAAGTAGACTTTAAGAAGACTTCAAAACCATTTGATTACTTCATTTTTTGGATCAAATATGCACTGTTTTCCCTCCAAACGATTACTGATTAATGGTTACTGTTTCGGTTCAAGACACTTTCATTTCAATCCCTTTGCCAACTAAATATTTTGCTAAGAAGTTACTTTTTTCTTAGCAAAATATTCAGACCATACTTCTGCTCAGCAAATTTAGCTTCGCTCAAAAAAGGCTTTCTCTGAGTGCACGGCTCTTATCGAATCATTAAATTATTCCGGATAATCCTCGTCTTGGTACGTAGGTTAAGAATCATGATGATTATAACGTCGGCATTTATCGAGCCTATGCTTGTCCAGCTCCTTCTTTCGCGTATTTTATCGTTATATCTTTGCATACGGCTGGCGTTGATGTCTGTCGCCGTAACGCGGGGAATCTCAAAATCTTGTATAAATCAATGAATCGGGATATAAAAACAGCGAATGCAGGAATGTTAAGTAAACTTGTTCAAGGAACAAGTCCTTGGACGACGGCGTCGCGCGTAAAGTCAGGACGGCGTGCAAAATTCAATTTGATATGATTGGAAATTCTTCGGTTAATTATCCCCGACTGGCCGAAACCCGTCCTTGTTTCGCGCGCGAAAACGGACGAATAATCCGTGTAATCCGCGCCGATGAAAAGTGTAACGACGAAAAGCTGATGAAAGTCGACGTTTCTTCTGAGTCCGATGAAACATGGACGCTCGTTGTGCAATGCAAAACCGGAATCTCCCGCTAGGACCGCCGAACGAGGAGGAGTCTTTCTTCGACCTTCCTTGGCTTTCCATCGATTCGATTTCGATGACGTAAACGCCAATTGACCCACCGAACGAGACAAACATTGCAGCAGGACAGGGTTTCCCTAACCGACCGATCTGCAATTGTCGCAAACCGGTCGCGACTATGCGTCTTTCGCAAAGGTCTTGTTTGTTTCGTCGCAGCATTCCTGGCCGAAATGTTTGACGCTTTTCGCGGTGGGCAAAGTATGTCAAAAATTGCGGATTTATAATAAGAAATGCCGCCGAGTGTGAGACTGCGGTCCAATTAGAGTTGCCGATTTCGACACTCCCGATCTATTCCGAGCCGATTGAAATGGGAAGTGGCAAAAAGTCGCCGGATAGGGCAAAAAGCTGATTAGCTTGTTGAAATGGTTTTTGGCCGATTTTTTCCTTTCGGGTGCCGATTATGCTAACATCGGTTACGATCGGCTTCACTTCCCGGTAGGCGTTCGATGGCATCTCGGTTTACGTAATCGGAAAATTAGTTTGGATAGTTGTAAGCGATAGTTATCCGGGTGTTACCCGTCTAATTAGTTTCCAGTTGACGGAAGATTAACATGGGTTTTAACTGATACTGTAAACAAAGATCTCGAGCCGGGCGTTACGTCGACGAGAAAAATGCTGCCAGGAAATATCGTTTGACCGTTGACAAGTTTAAATATTTGCGCGTGGAGATTCTTGAAATCGGATAACTGAATGTATGTTGGGAAAGCGTTTAGTATGTTTTATTTGGAAGATAGTGTACTCGTAGGAATAAGAAAAATGAGTCTGGAGTTTTTTAGTATTAAGTTGATGGCAGTTTTTTAAAACTCAGCGGAAATTATTGAAGATTTCCCATTAACTCGAATCTTTAGACAGAATCAATAGAAGCTTGTATATAATTATTTGAAATTTCACATAGATGAAATATATATTTATGAATTAGTTTTTTTTTTAGTGACAGGTGTGCAAAAAGAAACAGATTTCATTTTAAGTGGACTTTAATGAGTATAATCAAATCAATACATCAATGTTCTACTGGACATTTAGAAACTATACAGTTTTTGCATGTTAGTGGTTATTCATTGTGAATAATGTAGACTACCGAAAACTTCCTAATGTTTTGAATGAATTAATATAATTAATGGGATACTCCATTTCCTGGCCTCAAAGTATATCCATTGGTTTTGTGCCAAGTTATTGAAAAATTCTTTCTTGTCATTTGTGTTATATTTGAAATAAAATAAATATTTATGGCACATTCAAAGTAGATTTTTTTATCTTCATCGAGAATAATATACGATACGTTGAAGCTGGAATGTTAATTTCCATTTGTATCGGCGGAGTCATGCTTTTTACATAACCAACAATTTTTTATAACAGGTGAAATTTTTATACATAATTTTCCTGTTTACAGATGACTGTTTAATCGCGACTAACCTATTTCTTTAAACAACTTTTTATCCAAAAGATGAGCCGACACGTTTAAATGATTAGTGTTCCATATTTATGTCTGCCATTCCTGAACTTCCCGAACCCAAACCCACCACAATGATTTTTCACAGCGTTTGACATTTAAAAAAATCATACTCCCCACGAAAGAAATGTTTCGACACATGTGAACATTGTGCAAGACATCATAAATCAATTCAAAAGCCATAGAATCCGTGTGTTAGTTTTTAACTTGCGATAATCGCAACAAAAAGACGAGTTTTGCGTGAAATAATCGTCGTTTTTTTCTAATAGCGAAGGAATCTTTAAAAACCCCGAAGAAAGGAGAAGCTCAACTTTTTGTTCATCCACAAATGACGATGCATATTATTTCCAATTCTTTCGCGACCGAAAAAGGCTGAAAAATCCTATGTCAGTTGTCGCCAAATCGACGATCCCCAAAAAGTTTTTTGGGGATCGTCGATTTGGCGACAACTCGTCGTGGTTATTGTAGCCCAAAATCGTGTAAGTTACACATGTTAAACAGACACCAAATAAGGATAGTTTGGAACTTAATTTGAAGAGTTTCCACATTATTTCACTTTCGAAACGAGTGAGTTTCGAAGCCAAAAGTGGATGCTACTGATGACAAAAATTATGCTTCATGTATAAAAGTATGTTTTCGAATAATTTAAAAAAAAAAAAAACGTGCCGTTTTGTGGAAAATACATCGCCTTGTTTCAAAGTAAGGCGAAAAATCAACTGCTTACACACTGAGAAAAAAGTTTGGTTTACACCATAATTTTCTCTCAGTGCACTGCAGACAAGGAGGAAAAGTATATCTACCAGTTTTATCTTTTGTTATAAACAATTTTTTTCAACCTACTTTTTCAATCTACTTCAAACCTTATCGGCAGAGATTATCCATTTTTGACCTACCACATTTGTTATCCCTCTTTGGGCTATATTTTCCCAAATAAAGGCTATACAAAATGTTTACACCTTCTAATACACCCATTACTTCACATCGTCATTTCCTCAGTGGCCCGCCGCCTAACATGCATAATTCAACTACATTTTATTATCAATTTGAATGAACCAAAAATGATTTATTCTTCCTTCGGTTTCGTCAAACCGTTACGCAAGGGTCATAGGAAGCTGTTGACTCGCGTGGAATGCAACGTGTCGCCATCGGGTACGAATGTGCACGGTTCGCGAAGATTATGGGCGTAATACACGTCTTCATAAGAAACGGAGCCCGCTCCTACATTAATCGGCGACTCGCGAGTTATCATTGGCAGGCTGGCCGTGATTTATCGGCGGTTTCCTCTGGTCGCCGATAATCTAAGACCCCGATATCTGTGACAGATTCTTAATGCGATCCGCTTGTTCGGCGCCCCGATCTTTAGAAAGTTATAACGTTTTTGACATTACTTTTCGCTAACCGGGGATCCTTGTGTTGTAACGAGCACCTCTCGGATTACGTGAGCCGGCTTTATGAATACCCGAGCGATTCATCTTCGAAAAACTGGCGCGATCGACTCGTCCCAATTATTCCGGAAAAACCGAAACCGCTGTTACGTCGACAAATTCGCCTGTTTTGAATCGCCGGTACTTTCCCCAGTCCCATCCGATCGCCGAGATGTTTGTCCGATCGCTGGAGATAATTTCGGTCCAGTTTTAGGAGGCTCCTTCACTTTTCTTGGCAACCGCCATGCGGGGCTGAAGACACGGGTCCTTGAACGTTTGAGTGAGCTTTGTAACTAGTTGCAGAAACGCGATGGATTTGCCTCGCGCCATTATGAAATCTTTGCCTGCGGAATAAATCTGTCTAATGCTCGTCCCGGACACCAGCAGCCAGGATTCATGTCGACTCGAACAAGTCAATATTGTTTCGTTAGCTTTGTTCGTTGGCCGTGGCGTGTCGCTCTTGATTTATTTGAGTGGATTTGCATGCTAAAAGAAGAGTTAACTCTTGCGGCCGAGCTTTGATGGAAGTTGCAGTCTTGGAAACGTTGCATTTCACAGAAGAAGACATGTTTCTTGTAGGAGATCTCGGGGAGAAATGGAAGACTGGATTAGGGTTACCTTAACAATAAAAACTGGCTTGGAACCATAAATGAAATTTGACTGTGGAAACCATAATGTAACTAAGCTTGGTTCAAGAATCCATCCACTATTCCTAGATAAGTTCCATTGGATTGGAATACCTAAATGAGTCCAATGAATGGATTTCCAAATCTATCTAGGCATCTATCTAGACCAAGAATCTATCTAGATCAAGTTTGGTTCTCAAAGTTAAATTCCATTTATGGTTCCAAGCCAGCTTTTATTGCCATTTGTTGCCAGATAGTTTTCTTTGCTAGGGAGATATCAAAATTTTCTTCCGATAAGGAAATCAGTCTTAGTCATCCTAATACCAAACTCATTCGGATGATGAGAAATATTCTTCTCCCAAGAAGACAGTTATACTGGAACTGTTTTGGGAACCTGAAGTTTTTTTTATTAGTTTTTTTTTATTCAAATAGTGAATAGATTTTCCACTTTGTCGGATTCCACTTCTGCTGAATAGGCAATGTTTGGGAGTGTGGCGTTACGTTCATGTTTGTGCGTACTCGGGATCAAGAATGCCGTTTAATTTTTGAAAGCAGAGCAATTGGAAAGTGCGATATTGACCATGATCATGCACGCGACCCACAAATTGCTGTGCGGTTTCACGGGTTACGCGCGCAACCACCTTGTTATTGTTCAGGTACCCAAATTACGTGGCGTTTAACATTCAATTTCGCCCGTCTGGTTGATCTTTTTCATTCGATGCAACGAGAGTGGGATTGCACGGTGTTTTTCGTGACATGCCAGAAAAACATTCCTTATTGGGATGTATCGGTTCGGTGAATGTTACGCATCAAACGGACACTCTTAAGTGGGAACGGCACGATGACTGAACTCTCGGGGCAGGGTCAAAAGCGGGTCAAACGCGTGCGATGGCTAATACTGTGGCATTTGACTTGGTCCCACGGTTTTGCGATGGCTCAATCCACGGTTCAGCCAATATATTGTTTTCCGGCGAAACTAACCTGTCGTAATATTTTTTATTTGAAGAATGTCATTGTTTTAACATAAAAAGTAGTACACTTCGTTCGTAAAACATCGTGAAAAGTCATGGCTAAGGCATTACGTTACACGTAACGAAAGGCGGGAAAAACTTGTCTGCTGTGTGGTTAATACTTTTTACCCGATTTGTTTTATGAATTATTTTTAAAAAATTATGGGTACGGTTCATGATCGGTATTTGCTGAAGTCCCAATTACTTCGATGGATTGGCAATGTCAAGAATGATAAGTCAAGACTGACAATTAAACTAAACGTAAATAATGGCGAGGCTTGCAATTATTTCTGATGCCTTATAATTTATCAAAATTGTAGTAGTTTTATAGTCATTTACAAACAAACGTTTAATTTAATAAATAAAATGAAAATAAAGTGTCCCTATAATTTGTACATCCAATTATCATCAATCACTATTTACAGTCCCCAACAGAATTCTATTCAGAAAGAATGTTCCGTTAACTAACTATGCTAATGCCCATATTCATCAATGCAAAAATGACGGTGTTTTACGTCATACGTCAATGCACTCGCTGTTGCTTATTATACTCTAGACTTGTCATTCTCTTGTCTTTTCAATTTCATTTTACCAGCCAAGCAATAACTATTAAGAATCAAATGGAACACTCAGCTGTTAAAATTAATTCCGATATTCGAAACAGTACCTCTAATTGACACCCGGCTTGCAACTAAATGCCTTTATTAAAAAGATAAAGGCGTTTAAAAAATGCCGTGCATTATCGGCCCTATAAATCGCGCCGCACGGGGTTATCACAATTTATTCATTTCAATCATGATTGCTTCACTTTCATTATTGAATTTTTCGTGCTCTCACTTCATCTCTTTCCATACATACAAATTAAGGCACATCTACACTTGTTATCGTATTTATTCGTCTTTAATAGCAATAATTTAAATCGCGATAAGTTAGCTTCCTCTCATTGTTCAGAGCGAATTGGAACTTTCTTAATCCTCTCCAAGGTTAAAAAGCTCATAATTATTAGAATCGCCCTGCACTTATCGCAAACGCGTGATAAATTTCGCTCTTGCCTGCAGTGGTTCCAGTAAATCGAACGATCCGAAGGCACTTCATTATTTCGCATCGATAGTAATGGAGTTTTATTAACTTTTTAATTAATATTGCTTTAAGTCTAATTGACTAATTAATTGTTACGTAATTAATTGCCGATTATTAAACGGCACCTCTTTGACTCCAGACACGCAACGAGTGAAATAATGTTTTCCGATAAATCACCGATAGCGTGTTCAACAAAATTGTTGAACCATAATGTCGGCGGCATTTCGAATTAAACGCTCGGCATAATGTGTTAATTCTAAAAGTACCGTCTGGGATTTCATGTAGACGGCGAATGCAAATGAATGCCAGCGTGGAATACCTGAACGACCTAGAGAAGGTCCAACGTAGGAGTTGGGCAGGTTTGGATGAAATTTATGGAATGCTATGACGACTTAGAACGATGACGCGTCGCAGAAAAGATTCGGGATAGAGCGAGTACTGAATTCGCGACTTTTATGCACATCGTCCTTAAGTCAAGCCTCGTCAATGGGTCATATTGCGGAGAAATTTATTGATCCAACTTTCTCCGACGACCTTGCTCATTTTCGGCTGTAATAAGCATTCCGCGCTTACTACTCTTACATCAACGCTGCGTGAATGTCTTCATAAGAATTTCACGTTCGGCTTTTGCGAAAATTGCCATATGGGCTTTTCAAACTCCATTCGCTGGTAGAATTTGTTTGAGAAAAGAGCTGTAAGTTCAGTTATGGGAGAGAAAAAGTGTTAAAAAACATAACTCGTTTGTATATTGTTTCGTAATAGACAATCAAGAACTAGAAGCTGAAGTGGAATGTTATCTCGTATTTTTTTTTTTTTTTTTTTTTGTAACGAGGTTAAGGTTTCTGGATATGTCGTTTCTGGAGGATCATGTTTTCAGTTGTAGTTTATCCTCCAAAATCTTCATTTATTTATAAGGTTTTGAAGGTGTGAACTTGTGCTAAGGTTTGAAGAATTCGCAGTTTTGTTCCCAGGTTGTTCCCTGGTCTGTGAAACCAGTTTGAACATATTTGAGAACAATCAGTGAAGATATCGATATTTTCATCTTGTCACCAATTTGACTAGTTTGAATAATCTGGTTATAGTTTCATGAATAAATCATTCGAACATATACATTGAGGATATGACACTGCTCTTCTGTAAATAGTAACATTTTTTAATATTAATGAAATAATCAGAGCGATTAATGTTGTGTAATCTTTTGTTAATCTTCAATAGTCAAAGTTTCAGAGTAACACATTCGCCAAATTTTGAGGAATCCCAAAAATGTTTCCTTGCATGAAAATTTCATTACCCTGATATTTACAATGTAGCTGCACATTATTATATACTCAAGATTACTATCATTTACGAAAGCCGTCTTCGGCATATAAATAAAACGACGTAATGGTACAAGCTATTATATTATGTTGCGTTCAGTTATGTAAGTATTGTGCGGCAGATGTCGCGAAAATTGTTAATATTTATACTCAGTTACAGCCCTAATAGCACATAATATTTAGAAAATATGTTGTACACATTTTTAAATATTTTTTGTAACATTTAGAAAATTTTTGAATGTCCAATGTAAAAAATATTTAGTAAGTATTCAATTATATTTACTAAATAATTATAAATATTGCCTTAGTAAATTGTATTTTTTTGTAAAATATTGTGCACATATTTATAAATATTTATAAATGTGTAAAATATTTTCTAACTATGAAATATTTACTACATATTTTTTCAAATATGTAGGAAATATTCTGCCCTATTAGGGAGAGCTATTCTGCTTATTTTCAGAAGAATAGGTTAACATATATGTTAAATCTTAAACGCGTGTTAGAATAACATTGATGAGACACGATTATAACATTTGCCATATAGAAATAAAAGTTGGCAAGAAAAACGGTGAGATGTGATCATGCCACCTCGCGTGCAATTGCAGCACCGCCGCTTCCGACACATATTTAACTGATTTTCAAAAGTTCATGACTTACAAAAATTATATGAAAGTATAATTAAAGAAGACAAGGTATTTCAAAAATGCATAACTAGTTTTCTTACCGACAGAACCCGTTTCGTTTTTGTTTTAATTGTGCCAATACCGCTGTCCTAATCTTAAATATCAACCGTTTTGAAAGTTGTTCTTTATCAGCCTCCACTTGTATACGTATATATTAAATAATTCCCCTGATATAAACTGCCGAAATACATTCGAAGCGTTAATTTTGCATAGTAATTATGTATTGATCGATTATGCACGTATGTGGTGATTATGCTATTTTGCATAATCACCACAAAGTGAAAACTGAAGCAAAACGATAATAATGCTTACTCCATTACGAAACACTGAATACACACATCGAACATGTATTTCAAGAATTTACAAATTATTACACTCACACCTTATTTTCAAAATCTAACAAACCATTTCAAAACCATTTATATTTTCAAAGCATTTAATCCATTCAAACTGTCTTTTCAGGCTCTAAAACCGTCAGAACTTTGCGAGTTAATATCCCTGATTTTTCCCTGCGAAACGTCACTCGATAAAAAAAATTGATTCACCGCATTCATATCCTCCAACTCATTCCAGCTAATACCACTTTATAGCATAATAGACAGCCATATAACACAGCCACATTTCACACGATGCCCAAGATCATTGATCTGATGACTTCATTACCCCGATCAAGTGTTGCAACTTTTTATCCCCCTTTTTCGACCTGCTGGTGCGTTTTTCGTTTTTCGTGCTCGTCGCTTTGAATCGTCCATTGACTGGTCGATGGCATTGTTTTGCATAATTCAAAAACCGCGTTGCACCTATGACTCAACCTTATTTATCCGCCTCGCCAAAATAGCGTGCCTTTGTGAATGGCTTTCGCGAGACCCTTAAACGACAAATGATTGATCGCGTTTTGTCGGCTGAAATTTGGGCGCCTCGCAAAAAAGCTCGGCCAACGCAACGAATCCTTTATCCGGCGACCGATTTAACCGGCTCTCATTGAACGCGTCCTTTCTTCGCGATCTTTGATTTCTGAAGCAAATTCCAGCGACTTGATATCGCAAATGCCACCTGCCGGCCCGCAAATCAATCTGAAAACAGTTTGACGGATACTAATGTCGCGCATTGTGCGCGCTAATTCATTCAAAACATAATGCCGTTTATCTGACGAAAGGATCACGGAATTATTCATCGTTTTGCAATGAAAAAGTTGAAGGTCGACCCGAAACTAGAGCTCTCCGCGTAAAAGTGTATCATTGTGGCAGCGTATGGGCTTTACTAGAGAGAAACGCGTTATGTAATTGCATCACGGCGTTACGCATTTGGCCCCGGTGTCACCGCTTATTCGTTATTTTCGGCTGGTGTTAAGGATTGTGCAACTGGCGCCGGCGAATTCCACGGCGAGGCGCGCATTTTCTTCCGAC
Source organism: Ceratoteleas bidentatus (assembly GCA_022817645.1). Taxonomy (NCBI): domain Eukaryota; kingdom Metazoa; phylum Arthropoda; class Insecta; order Hymenoptera; family Scelionidae; genus Ceratoteleas; species Ceratoteleas bidentatus. The sequence goes on along the minus strand of JABFPB010006218.1, from coordinate 2,112 downwards.
CAAGCGGCTGCACCTTGGAGCCACCTGTTAAGCAAATTTCCTATTCAAATCGGCCACGCGAACGTGCGTTTTAAACGCAAACGGTTGTTTGCGTTTTTTCGCGCGTTATTCTTTTTTTTTCAGCGGCGTCGCGAAATATTGGCGTTGCGCAACAGTCGAAAATAATTACGGAGAAAGTGGCGGCGATATTGCTATATTGATTTGCAATGTTGCCCAAAAGGAAACTTATTTCGCACTTTCACGGTGCGATTTTTTTGCCAGTGAAAAACCGGCGGCGCAGTTGCACACTGCTCAGTCAAGGCGAAAAAATGAAGAAGGCGGTGACGAAACGCCCCGCGGTTTGTCGTCGGACTTCCAGGGTTTTGATTGATCAGGTTAGAGAGTTTGAAGTGAAGTTTCACAATTTGTCAGGCTGGAGTGGCCCGATATGCGCGGCATGTAAATTCGGAGGCTCTTTCAGAGACGGTGATACACTTGTGAAATGGCTTTTGGCATTTTGATGGAAAACTTTCCACTAATTTGACTGGTCAAGTGGGATCTTGATTGGCTAAGTTAGACTGCGGAGGAGCAGAATAGAACCAGCAGCTTCTCAGCATGCAGAATAGTGTAATGGGATACAGTTTCACTCGTCACATTTTGCATTTTCTTTCAAGTTTTAAGATAGCAATCTAGTGCAAAATGTTAAAAAAGTTTTTTTTTAATTTTTCGATAGATCTCAACTTATAAAAAAGTAAAAAAAATGTCTATAGAAAATCATACATAAAAGTGCAAAACTTAACCTCAATTTTCCTTTTCATTCTATTTAACCTACTTTAGAATAATTTGTCAATTATGTATTTATAATCCTCCAAATATACAGACTAATAATTATTTTGTTTTGTCTCTAAATATTTTATTATTTATGAATTCTACAACTTCCTAATTAAAAACTAAATTCCCATTACCTTTGGCTAACCTTTATTATAAAAAGTATAGATTTATGAATTCATAAAATGAAGTATGATATTCTGAAGGTTAATGTGCTAAACGAACTGTTGTTGCTCAATCAAAACCAACTTTGCCATCAATCTGAGAAATAGTAGATTGAAGTAGAAAGTGAAATTCGTTGTATTTACTGCGATTGCTTTGAATATGACGAACTGGCTCTTTTCCACGGTTGCTTTGCAGCGATAGGAAGTCGCTCTTAACCTCGAGATTAGAGAGTCGTGCATTAGATCTCGTATCTTCAATACCTCTTCTCAAAGACCCCAGCGACCCCATGAAAACTGATACACCAGCAAAATGACCGTGTCCTTTTACAAGGTCAATTAGACAATCTGCTGTAATTTTTATGATTTTTTTTCCAGATTCTCTGTCTCGAATAACAAAGAAAACGATGGTCTTTTGAAACAAGTTTCAGGCTTTACATAGGCAGATGAGCACTCGAATGAAAATTTATAGGCATATTGAATACACATTACTGAACTCTATACAACGAATGTATAATTAACGGAACGGAGAAAAATTAATCTTGAAATAGAGGTTAAGAAGGTCGAAACGTGTAAGGGAATATGAACACGCCGTGCTAATAACAATGATCATTAAGTTTTAATTAATATAATAGTGCAGAGAAACTCATGCAACTTTTTGTCGTTTATTTACGATCGGTTATCTAAGATCTTGTGACTAAGATGAGAATCTCGGCTAAGACGAGAATACCTTCTATCGTCTTCGCTTTAAATAAGATGCAGTACTTAGTTCAATGGGTTCAAGACTTGGCTCAAGGCTCCGGACTTTCCTATATCACAATCAATGAGTGTCAAATAAACAATATTACAGGTGAAGGGCAACGGAATTAAATGTTTAGTTACCTTTAGTGCAAAGGTTGTCGATGGGAATGTTTGCTCCAGCATCGGTTTTCTCAGTATTAAATATAAGCACCTTACCCACACAATGTAGAAAGTTTTCTATGCATTTCCTGAAGATTATTATAAACAAACTACCGTAATTTCTCAATTTTCCCTCAAAACTACGGAATTAGCACCTAATACCTCTCTCTACCCAGCAAAAAATAATGAATAGAAAAGAATACAAAAGAATTGAAAAATATAAATTGAATTCCTTTTGGGAAAG